>VXAZ01006525.1:118668-129650 GCA_013399875.1 Gymnorhina tibicen
AGGCGGGCGGCGGGGGTCCCGCACGGCCACATCCCCGGCCGCAGCGCCGGGCGCTCTCCGTGGTGCTGATGGCGGCGGCCGCGGGGGCGGGTCGGGAACGGCCGGTAACGGGCTGCGGGTCTGTGTGTGGGGTGTGCGGGGGGTGCGGGGTGTGCGGGGTGTCTGCGTGTCTGCGTGAGGTGTGTGTGTGCATGTGTGTTGTGTGCTTGCGTGGGTGTCTCTGCGTCTGCGTGGGTGTCTTCATGTGTGCTGTATGGGTGTCTCCATGTGTCTCCGTGTGTGCTGCGGGGGTGTCTCCATGTGTGTTGTGCGGATGTCCCCATGTGTGTGTCTCCATGTGTCCCCATGTGTGTGCATGGGTGTCTCCATGTGTGCTGTGTAGGTGTCTCCATGTGCGTACCTGGCTGTCTCTGTGTCTCCACGTGTCCCCGTGTGTGTGTGTGGGCGCGTCTCCATGTGTGTTGTGTGGGTGTCCCCATGTGTGTGCATTGGGTGTCCCCATGTGTGTGCGTGGCAGTCTCTGTGTCTCCATGTGTGCTGTGTGGGTGTCCCCATGTGTGCATGGCTGTCTCTCTGTCTCCATGTGTCTCCATGNCTCCATGTGTGCACTGGGTGTCCCTGTGTGTGTGCGTGGCTGTTTCTGTGTCTCCATGTGTCCCCATGTGAGTACGTGGGTGTCCCCATGTGTGTGCGTGGCAGTCTCTGTCTCCATGTGTCTCCATGTGTGTGTGTGGGCGTCTCCGTGTGTCCCCATGTGTGCTGTGTGGGTGTCCCCATGTGTGCATGGCTGTCTCTCTGTCTCCATGTGTCTCCATGTGTGTGTGTGGGTGTCTCCATGTGTCCCCATATGTGTGCACGTTTCAGTGTCTGTGCTCATCTCCAGGTCTCAGTTTGCACTGAAGTTCCTGGACCCCTCGTTCATCCCCATCACCAACTCCCTGGGCCAGGAGCTGCAGGACAAGCCCTCCAAGTGGGTCTTCAACCGGAGCGCCTTCGCCCACCAGAGGTGAGCAAGCAGCTGGGTACGCCCAGGCTGTCCCCCTTCCCACCGGGAGTTAAGGGAATGCAGGACTCTGCTAAGTACTCTGAGCTCCGAGGAATTTGCCAGTGGCAAGAGACAAAGGCTGAACCAGAGCTTTTCCCCAGACAGTTGCAGCTCCCCTGGAAGACTTGATTATTTCAGAGCAGGACACGAGGCTGCAACACACATTATTGTACCAGAACGTGACCCAGTTTCCTGGTGTGCAAGTGGAATTGTCATTACTCCAGGATAAATACTTGTGGTTTAAGACTGGAAACACTTCGGGCTGTAGCAGCCATGAAATGCTGTGCTCATGGAGGCCAAAACACACACAGAGAAACTTCCCAGCTGCCGGCAGTTCCGAGCAAGTGCAGTGCTGCTCCTGCCTCCAGCTCCGCTGTGGCTGCGGGGGCAGGCACAGAGCTTTGTACTCTTTATACATACATCTAATTGCTGATTACATATATTAAACATTTCTGTAAAAGAAAATATATAAAACCATGTAGCCGTTTAAGAGAGCTACTGCCATTTTGGATTGTAATTTTGTCCTGACAAATGTCTGCTGGTTTAGGGACCGGCTCGTGGCGCTGCACATGTCTCACCTGGGGAGCAGGAATCCGGCTCTGTGGCCAGGCAGGATGGGACTGCTGCACTTCTCAGTGCAGGGTTTGGGCTTTTCTCCTCCCTCCAGGCCACTGTCCAAGGACAGCAGGACAAGTAATTCCCTTCCAGTGCTGCCACACGCTGCCCTCAGGAGCCATGGGCTACAGAAAGGAGGTGGCACTTTGTCCCATCTTTTCCCCAGGACCTCCCAGGCTATGTGACAGTGGCCACCCTCAGTGTTGCTCCATCCCTGGCACCAGCAGCTCCATAAGCCTGTCCCTGTGCTACCCCTCTGATGATTTTAGCTGATGCCTCAGGAGCTGCCTTTGCACTTGTCCGTCAGCCAGAACCCATAATTAGGGCACCCAGTGGGACTCCATTAATGCTCAGACATTGGAGGATGCGAGCTGGAGGAATGGTTGTTTGTTTTCCATAAACATAAGCAAATAAAGTCCTATTGGGTTTCTAATTTTATGCCCTGCAAGGGAAATTCCCAAGCAGGGTTGGTTTTGTTTCCTTTGTAAGTATCCCTAATAACCCTTGTAAAAGTGCTTATGTGCTTGGCCAAATATGAATTAAGGATCTATTTGCATAGATGGAGACAGCGACTGTTGCTTGGTTTCATGATTGGAAGCTTGCTAATGAGAATATATATATATATATATATATATATAATCGTCTCCTGTTAATTCAATTGGACGCCCTGGGTTTGCTTCACGTGCCTTGTGGCTGCACCAGGAATGAAAGGCACACACAGCCCCAGCAGAAAGCCGTCCTCACCCTGTGTCACAGCCCAGACAGGGCAGTGCAGTGCACACCCCACAGCTGGGTGACTGTGGGGGATGTACTGGGAGCTGCACCCCTTGTCCTAAGCAGCCAATCCCGTATTTAAATCCTGACAGTACTCCAAGAGGCACAGGCACAGCCTTAACTGGCGTCAGTAGGGACCAGCTGGTAAAGCCAAGTGGAGCTCTAGGTGAGGAGCCAGCTCCCTCATTCCCATCTATTTATATTGATCTAAAAGCCACTGCACCCTGTTACTCAGGAAACTACTTCAGTACGCTTTAAAAAAAAGGAAAAATATAAGTCTAGGTGGAAAACAAATCCACTGAAAAAAAGGGGAAATAGAACTCCATGTTTTCTGTTCTTTTGCTCTTGTTTTAGGCAAGAAATCCTTCAGCATGTCAACGTCATCAAAAACTTTTCTCTGACCAAGAGCAGCGTTCGGATCGGGCAGCTGATGCACTACGATTATTCCAGCCATAAGTACGTTTTCTCCATCAGCAATAACTTCAGGTCCCTGCTTCCTGACGTGTCTCCCATCCTGAACAAGCACTACAACATCTGCGCCGTGGTCGGCAACAGCGGGATCCTGACCGGGAGCCAGTGCGGGCAGGAAATCGATAAATCGGATTTTGTCTTTCGGTGCAATTTTGCTCCAACCGAGGCTTTCCAGAAAGATGTTGGGAGGAAAACCAACCTTACCACCTTCAACCCCAGCATCCTGGAGAAGTATTACAACAACCTCTTGACCATTCAGGATCGCAACAACTTCTTTTTAAGTTTGAAAAAGCTCGATGGGGCCATTCTTTGGATCCCCGCTTTTTTCTTCCACACGTCGGCGACAGTCACGAGAACACTGGTTGACTTCTTTGTTGAGCACAGAGGGCAGCTAAAGGTCCAGTTGGCTTGGCCAGGGAATATCATGCAGCACGTTAACAGGTGGGTGCCTTGCATTTAACTGGCCAAATGCATCTCTTTGTACAAATACATCTCCTAAGTGATTTTCCCCTCCTGCCTGATGTGATAGGCACAGTCTGGCAAGTCAGGACTGCTTGTTTTCAGAGCCACTACAGTTTTATGGTTGCTTCAGAACATCCTTCAGTTATTTCTGAACAGATTGGTTCTGACTCACCTGCTTGTCTCCCCAGGTACTGGAGGAACAAGCACTTGTCCCCGAAGCGGCTGAGCACAGGTATCCTCATGTACACCCTGGCTTCAGCCATATGTGACGAGATCCACCTGTACGGATTCTGGCCCTTCGGCTTCGACCCCAACACGCGGGAGGACCTCCCGTATCACTACTATGACAAGAAGGGAACCAAGTTCACGACCAAGTGGCAGGAGTCCCACCAGCTGCCTGCAGAGTTCCAGCTGCTCTACAGGATGCACGGTGAAGGACTGGCCAAACTCACCTTGTCTCATTGTGCCTAAGAACCTGAATCTTTAAGTGCCAAATGATTGTCTAAAAAAGTGCCCAAAACCAAGTTAAACATTCTTCAGATAGAATTCTAAAAAGGAAACAAACCCACCCTAAAATCTTTTCCATAATTTAAAGATGCTTTTTAGCCACTGCCCGTCCAAGGGTTTCAGTGTATTTAGCAGTGCAGAAGCTTTTATCACATTCTGTGGATGCGATTTGTGCAGCTGCAAAGTTGAAACATTTTGCATTTCTAGATAAGCCACTCAGTATGTTTTAATATCTCCTCATATTTTAGCGTTCTGCTAAATGCCCTAAATCTCTTCATTTTATTGTTCCTTCCCATTAGAACTAGAAATGCTACTTTTAAAAGGTTTTGCTTCTTTTGTATCTGTTGCTCTCAATAGCTCAGCGTTGCCGTGGCCGCTGGAGGAAGCCACTCAGAATTCCAGTGCATCGTCACACGCAAGTTCCTCAGTGTGGATCCTGATTTCCACTGCTTGGGTATTTTCGTATTTACTGAATTTTACATTTTTTAAAGAATAACAAGAAGAAGGTCACAAAGTGGCTCGTACCTTAGCTAGGTGTTTATATCACTCTTGGAATACTTCAGTGTTTTAATTCCATTCAGGACAGATCCTAGTCCAGACTAGACAGGCTGAAGCATTCATTCCCATCCATCTGATGCTATTCTGTCATTTGATTTCAAAGTTAAACCACCACAATAAATGGAATTAGGCTGCTCTGGAGACGTATTGGGAGAGAAAAGCCCCAAACCCTGTCCCTCTGCTTGGGCAGGGACTGGCAGGATGGGCAAAAATGGAATCCAGGCACTGGGATTTTTAAAACTGTTTTTTGTAGGGAAGTGAACAGAGCTGGAGTGCAGGGAGGAAGAAATGCCATTACCAGATTTGCCCATTTATGTCTCTAACTCACCAGTCAGACAGCTGCAGTAGTGGTCCCGTTTTCCCATCACCAACAGCACTCCAAGGCAGACAGGGCAGATGCTTCCTTGGCACCACAGGAAATCCAGCTGCTTGGGGACAGGACAAACAATAGGGTCACTTAGAGTTGGGAAGTGTCGGCCATTGCGTCTCAGGATAAAGGAGCCTGGGAAGTAACTGCGTTTCTTAAGAGTATGCTGGCAAGTATTTAACCATTTTTTACTACTCTGGGTGAGAACTGACCCCACAATGAAAAAAGATGCAAAATCCAGTATTTAAAATGGCACATGTTAATTTTTCTTAGCTTCTTTACCTACAAGCCGACATAGGAGATGAGGAAGGAGATCTCGAGCACAACACCCAACCTGAGCAGCCGGGGCATGTCCTGGTGCCCACTGTGGCACTGCAGCTCCGCTGGCCCCCACAGCTGGGACAGTTCTCCCCCAGGACCCCGGGTGGAGAAAGAGCTGGTGGGTTTTCCTTCATTTGAATTATCCCACATTTCCCAGCTTTGCTTTTCCAAAGTCTGTTTAGGGCAGTGGCGGGGCTTGGATCACCCCCCTGCTGCCCCACGTCCAGGGCTGCACGTGGTGCAGTGATGTCCCAGTGCCGTGTGGTGCCACAGGAGCTGTGCTCGGTGCTCTCATCGGTGTCACTGTCGTGTGTGAGGGCCCGACCCCGGCAGTGGAGTTTGGCTGTGCCAGGCACAGACCCCGCGGAGCACAAGGACAGGCTGTCCCTGCCCCTCCCTGCTGCCCGTGTCCCCAGGGAAGGACTGAGTCCCCCCGGTGCCAGTGAGGGCTGGAGATCACAGCCTGCAGGGACCCTTCTCCACGTGCTGGAGCACACAGATTGTTCAGCCCCAAACCAGAAATCACACAGGGAAGGAAGAGCTCTGCACTGGTCATTAATGAAGTGCAGGAATGAATCGTTTCTGATGTCGTTTGCTATGGAGCTGTACAGCAGCCGTGCTGGTCGCTGGGGTCCATGGTAAAGAGGTGCCCAGCCACCCTAATCCTGACGGCAAAGAGTCCACCGGGGCAGAAGGGTCACCCTGAACCCCGAGTGACCCTTGTTGGCTTGTCTTAATGCCAGACATTTTTATCAAGAGGCATTTTATCAGTTTCCTGTAGGGACCCATCATTTCTCATCAGCAAATTAGAGAAATGAGAACTATTATCATTATACTGGCATGAAAGCAGGGAGCAAGGTGCTCCATACAGTTCCTGGAACCTCCCCTGGTCCTGGAGAGGGACAGAACCCCCTGCCAGTCCTGGGGACAGCCCTGTCATCACCACCAGAACTTTCCAAAGGCACAAAGAGGCACCAAATGCAGAGACGGAAGCACAAAACTGACTGCAAATATTTGGAAACGGGAATACAGAAAAATTATTGACAGAGCGCCATATTACATCATTGATTTTTAAGCAAAACTCCCCATCGATGCTCCAGACCCACACTGAACATTTCAGAATCATTGATTTTAATGGGGAGTTCTGCCCCGCGATCGATGGCACAGCACAGCCCAAAGTAAATTGCTTCTTAGTATCAATATTTTTTTGCCCGAGCTTGTGCAAGGTGGAAAACCATCTCAAAGTGTGCAGCTTTTGTTTTGCCTGGTGGGGTCTGAGGTAGAGGTGAGGATGGCAGGGGATGGAGAAGGCGATGGATGAGGAAGAGAGGCTCTCTGGGGCTTTCTCTCTCTGGCAGAAATGCCTTTGCATTAATTAGCAAGTATCTTAATTATTTATTTAACAGTTATTTAGAAGGTGCTGGGGGCTGCCCTCCCTGTTCAGGACAGCCAGTGGCTCCTGCATGCAGCATCAGCTCAGCTGGGCTCTTCCTTCCCTCTCTTTGGCCCCAAGACTTCCAGCATGAGTGAGTTCCTGATGGTTCAGGGAGAATTCTCCCTCCCATGACTGAATCTCTAGACAAGCCAGCAGAGTCAATGCAGAGTGATCAATACCTGTAAGTACAAAACATTTGAGGTTCCAAAATCCAGAGAAGTCCTCCTGAGCAGCTCCCTCCATTGGGAGACCCTGCTCAGCCCTGGGCAGCCAGGACAGTGTCCAGTGGCAGCCACATCCCGCTCCAGCCCCTCTGCCAACAGGATGGGTGCCAAGGTGCTGGGGGTGTACATAGGATTGGGAATACATGTTTCCTTTCTTCTTTTATACATTTCGGGTCTGTATTTTTGTTGCTTGCATCTCCTTGGTGAATGGTAGCGAGGCATGTGAAAACAGGTATTTGGCTACTGGGTTTAATTGTGGACTAAACCAAAAAGCAAGAGTTTGTGAAACAGAACTAACTGTGAATGGAGGCTGCAAAAACAGGGAGAATAGGAAAAAGCAGGTTTTCTGTAAATGAATGTGTCTTTATTCCAATGGCTCTACAGTTCAATGCCTGATGGAGTTGTTTTCAATAAGAAAAGACAAATGTTTTAAAAAAAGAGAGAAAAATGCCATAATTGTAATAAAGGTTTCATTATTAAGGGCCATACTAAAAGCATTGTTTATTTTTCGATGGCTGATGTCATAAAGGGCCAGGGCACGTCTCAGGTGAGCAGCAAAGCCGCACACGGTGGGAAGGACGCTGCAAGCGGAGCTGCTCCAGCCTCACGACCACGGAGAGCCTTGGGACTGGGCCTGGGGGCCGGGACCAGGCTGTGTGTGTCCCCAGCCCGGGGCTGGAGCGTGGCTGCACAGCACATCGTGCCCTGGCTCCCCTCGTGACCGTGCCGCGTCCTCGTCGTGAGCATCGGGAGCTCGGGAGCTCTCAGTGTGATCCCGCGGTGTGATGTGCCTGCAGCATTGACTCATGTGCCACAACCCGATATTGAATGCATTGTTTTTAAATAAAATGGTTTCTTGTGCATTGGGAGTCTGTAAAACTCCGCTGCCTCCGCTTCTTCCTTATTGTTATTTCCCAAACTGCTCCGGGCCACTGATAGGTTTTACTGGAAAACTTCACCAGAGGAGTTGCCAAAGGTGTTGCTTAATGCTCCCTATATTTCATTATGCAGTGCAACAAGCTTGGTGTGAGGGATCAAATTCTGCACTCCCGTGGAATACGTGGAGATAAAAAGTGTGGGAATCTGGGCACTGATTGGCTCAGGGTATTTGCTCATTAAGGTGAATTACACTCCCAAGAACATCTTACAGCCCACTGCTGGTACTTGTTCCTGGTGACTTGCTGCTTGCTCCAGCACTGCGTAGCGTCCTCAGTGGCTCCCGGCAGGAATTCTGCCGTGTGTTTTTAGGAGTTCACACGAACTCCCAGGATAGAGCCCCTCAGGCTGGCAGGCACAGGAGCAGAGCCGTGCCAGATCCTGTCTGTGCTATCTGTGTGCTTCCCACCACTGATTTCCACTACAGCTCATGTATTTATCCTTGAGACCATCCTGGCAGAGAGGCAGGGATTTATAGTCCCATAACCCAGTTTGGGGTAGGAAAAATCCTTTCCTTCCTCTCCCACTGGTAAATGTGAGGAAGGCTCTGCTGGCCATTGGTGCTGGGGCTGGAGGGTGCCAGTGGCCAGTGTAGGTTGAAGCCCCCAGCCCTGTGTCCAGCTGTGCCTCCATCCCTGGGAAGGTGTCCTGAGGGGCTGGAGCTGCTCCCTCTGCAGAGAACAGGCTTGTGACAGCAGTTTCAAAATGCCAAAGAAAACACTTGCAATGTTTGTTTAAAAGCAGGTGAAAATGACACGTGCAGGCCCTGGCCAGCTGGTGATGGCTGTTTTAGGGGAGAGCTCCCTGTGCCTGTGCCATGTCCTGCACTGAGGTGTCACCCTGGAGTCACCCTTTCCTGTGTGGTTTGGGCCAGGTGCCAGGTGTGGGTGCTGCAGAACACTGCAGAGACGAACCCTGGAGAACAAAAGAGGAGCGAAATTAAATTTCATACTCCCAGGGGAGCCACAGCCCAAACCAGCAGCACGCTGGGCAAGAAGGCTCAGCCAGGCCAGGTCAACCCCCAGGTTTGTCCCACCCCGCCATCCCTGGACACCCCACTGCTGCCTCTTTGAGGGGAGTGAGGGCACCTGGCCGCGGCACGGGGAGCCCCGGCTGCAGGCAGACAGGAGGAGGAAAGCTAACAAAGAAACTCCCTCCTCCCTCCCCCAAGAGCAGAGGGAAAGCCTCTGGCGAAGGCAGCCATGCAGGCAGGGAACGCTGTCCCGCTGGGCAGCCGAAGCTCGCTGGGCTGGAAGCAGAGCAGCCACCCGGCTTCGGGCACTGCTCCTGCCACCGTGCCCAGCTGCCAGCTCGGCTGGGCCCTGTCCTGCCTGGGTGACAAAGGACACTCAGCACCCCCCTGCCTCTCAGGGCAGGCACAGCCCCATCAGGATGCACCCTCCGCTTCGGGTACAACTGCACCATGCATGGATGTTTACACCTCGGCAGGCTGGTTCCCAGGAAGATTTTGACATGAATTTGGAAAGACACCAGAATTAGGCACTACCGTGTGTAACAAAACATCCTCAGGGGACGCAGCCATCAGGTGCAGGTTTGGAAAGAAAAAGTCAAAGTCAGGCCTGCTGAATTTGTTGGAGAAGGAAAATGCAAGGCAAGGCAAGAGGAAAAGAGAGGAAAAGAGAGGACACGGACACCAGCACATCTGTGGCACCAGATTACCATCAGCGTCTGCCCACCCACCCCCCTCCCGCCTGCCCACAGCGGCACCTCCGTCTCTGGAGTGCTGCACTCGCCTCTCTTTTCCCCAAATCAACTGCAACTTTTGCCTTCCTTTAGGAAGGACAAAAAGATTTCACGCATAACTTGCCCTGAACAAAGGCACCTCACGCCAGGGCTTTCTTTTCTGTCTTTCTTTCTTTTTCCTTCTTCACCACAAGCTGACAGCGGGGGGAGTAGCTGGGGCGGGGGGAGCTCCACTTTATACTCATCTGATTAGTGCCAAAAAGCAGCTTGGAAAACACTACGAGCTCCAGAGACATGCTGTGATGGCAGCATGGAGAGAAATGGATAATTATCCTTTGGGATCTAATCTGTAGGGAAACTGGGTGCTGTCATACACAACTGATTGCGAGGAGATTCCAGGTGCTCTGGAGAGCGGCCTGATGATGGAGCGTCCAAAGGTGACATTTCTCCCCATTTCCCCCCCTTTTAGTTACTGGAAAGACCCAGTGGAGGTGGGACCTTCACAAATACAGAAACGGTTATCAGAGATATGGATGACACAAAACGCAAGGACACGGCTGCTGTTGCTGCTGTGCTACTGATTAAAGGAGCGGGGAGAAGTAGTGAACTGTACAGCTGGGAGCAGCGGGCACAGCCCAACCCGCTGTGTCTTGGCACGAGTGCCCTGCATGGGCTGTGCCATAGCAGGCAAGTCCCCACTTGCCAGCTCCATGCCGGAGGATGCTGTCCCCTCGGGCCCTGAGCCGACTGCGACCCTGCCCGCTGCTCCTCGGCTGCTCTCCTGGCTCCCCGCCCCCGTCCGCTTCCATCCGCCCTGCCCCTGCCCACAGAGCCGCGGTGCCAGCCCCACGCCATGTGCCCTGCGGAGCTGTGCGCTGCCCCTGCCAGCCGCGGGGGCTCAGGGGCGGCCTGGGGAACCGGCCCTTCCTCGGGAGGAGGGGGGAACGTCTGTCCGTGTGCGCCCCGGCGAGCGGGACCCCACAGCCGTGTGCCAGGGGGTGGCACGGGGACGCGGGGCTCCTGGGACTGCACCATCCAGCCCCGGGTGACGTGCCTCCATCACACCTTGTTAATGAGCCCTAATTCAGCCGCATGTAAGGCAACTGATAACCAATAACCAACAGCACA
Organism: Gymnorhina tibicen; assembly: GCA_013399875.1. Lineage (NCBI taxonomy): Eukaryota > Metazoa > Chordata > Aves > Passeriformes > Artamidae > Gymnorhina > Gymnorhina tibicen. Next base: position 129,216 of record VXAZ01006525.1, read on the forward strand.
GATCGGCGCTGTACCTCGGTTTGCAGCAGCGCCGGCTGTGTGCAGCGGGGCCCCTGGAGCGGCCGGCTGCGGGGCTGCGCTGCCGGACCGGGGCTTGCGGAGCCGTCTGCCGGGAGGAGAGCCGCGCCGCCGCCGCGCCGCCAGTACAGCGGATCCCCGTGGCGGTGGTGCGGGAGTTGCCCTGGCCACTCCCGGGGCCGGTTCCGCGGCCGCTCCCGGGGCCGCTCCCGGCGGCGCCGCGCGCCCCTCACGCTACAAAGACGCTGGCACCTTTAAGGGCCCCGCGGTCCCCTCACGGAGGCCCCGCCCCCCGGCCCTCAGCGCGCCACAATTGGCGGCCCTGTCGCGTCCCGCCTTTCCCGCGCTGCCCCGCCGCCCTCACGCCCTCACGCCCTCACGCCCGCCCGCCCGCGGCGCAGGCCCGGGCCCCCCGGC
>VXAZ01006525.1:131164-166059 GCA_013399875.1 Gymnorhina tibicen
GGGCCCCCGGCAGCGACCCCCGGTACCGACCCCCGGTACCGATCCCCGGCAGCGCCCGCGACGGGGGTGAGCGGGACAGACCCGGCGAGAGCTGTCCCTGCCGTGAGGCCCTGCGGGGTGCGTCCGCGGCGCGGTGGGTGCCCGGGGGTCGCCGGCCGCTCGGTCCCGCGGGAGTGAGGGCAGGGCCCCGCCGCGGAGCCCGGCCGGGGCTGCCTCCCCGCTCCCCGGGAACCGGGCGGCCGTGGGGGTAGAGGGACACGGGGGGCTCTGGCGCGGGCAGACACGCGTGGGACAGACCGCAGCGCGGGGCGGGGGCCAGGGGCCGGGCCGCTCTGCTCTGATAGCGACGAAAATCCGGGGATGTTTGTGCCACCGAGTCCGTCCTTCTTTTATTTCAATTGACCCCGACGCGGGCAGATTGGTCCCCAGTGGGCAGGTACACAGCGAGCTGTCCCCAGGGCTGCCCGCTCTGCTGGCACACCCGGAGGGGGCTGAGGGGACACGGGGGTCTCTGCGGTGCGGAAATGGGCACAGAGAGTCCCTTGCACGAGGAGCAGCTGCCGAGCGGGGCTGGGATGCGGCGGAGCAGGGCAAAGAGGAGCCATGGATGATTGATGGCCGTAATCCCTGCCCGACCCCTAACCGAAGGTGCTGCGGGTTAAACACCCACGGTCTCGGGTCTCCAGAATCCCCGCGGAGAGTGCTCGGGCTTTCCCGAGGTGCGGGGCAGTCCCGGCTGTGCTGCCCGTCGGGGGAGGGATGCTGATCCCCTCCTCGGTTCTAACGGCAACTGCAAACTCCTCTCGTCCCTTCCAGCACCCGCGGGCATCTTCTCTGTTTGCAGCCAAATGAAGGTGCCGAGGTCTGTCTGTGACAGGGGCGTCGGAGGTAGGGGTTTGTGTTTTTTGCCGAGCATGCGGCGATGTCGCCTTCACAAACAAATGTGTATCGAGAGGGAAATCGATGCAGATAATGTTTAGAAGATTAAAAGAGCATTAATGCTGGCAACAGGAGCATCAACGCGTGGACCCAGTTTTCATTGATCTGGAACCTGAGCCGGCTCATTTCCAGTAACGTGGCTGGTGCTTTTCCTTCCCATCACTGGTCCCGGGTGGGGGTTCCCCATGGAGCCCTACCTATAGAGCAGAAAATCAGGAATCACAGCTGCACGCAGAGTTATGCCTATATAATTCTGCATCTCTGCTTAACCAGTCCCCGTGAATGCCTCTGCATCCAGGAGTAAAGTTTGGAGAGAGCTCAGGTGCTGAGTGAGCATGGATTCCCCATGGAGCGGGAAAGACCTTTGCAAATTACCTTTCCCTTCAGGAAATCGATTATTTTAATTTTCTTTTATTACCACGTGTGAATATGCAGCCCCATTGCCTTAGTGCTTCCTTCTCCCCCTTTACTCGCTTGCTTAAATCCCTCCGAGCATGGGGGAAAAACCACAAGTAATTCAGGTTTTTTTTAAAAAAAACAAACCCACCAGCTATTTGCCCCATACTCCTGGAAATTTTTCCCAAGTGGGGCAAAAATCTGCTGTCCTTGAAGGGAAATTCCCCTCTCCCTGTGGGAGCAGTAGCAGGGTGGGTGTGCTTAGTATCTCTTATTATAGAAGATATATAGTGTTGTCTATTCTATTCTATTCTATTGTATTCTAACCTAATCTAATTTAATCTTATTATTTCTGTGCTTTTTGTCTCTTCTTGGGGGTCTTTAAGACTCCTCCATCAGGGGACGGTGCTGGAGGTTTCTGTGCAGGAAGGTGCGGGCAGGACCCTCTGTGAACGGGGAGTTCCATGCGTGCTCTGGAGCTCCGAGGGCAGAGCACCCTTTTGGGATCACCGTGCGCGGCTCGCTGCGGCTGCAGCGGGGGAAGCGGCGAGTGCGCTCCCGGGGACACCGCGCTGCCCCCGGGGCACAACGGGGGCTTTGGGAGGGTCGGACAAACGCTTTTCCCGCAAAACCACCCCCGACGGCGGCATCAGCCCGGGACCTCGTCCCCAAAACTGGTGCCCCCGCTCCTGCCGCTTCCCGCCGGGAGAGCGGGGCTGCCCTCTGGGGCGGTCGGGGCTCCCGACCCTCCCTCCTGCCCTCCCTCCCCGCCGCGGGAAGGTCTCGGGAAAGCCCCGGCGGCCCCGAGGGACAATCCCTAAATTTCTGCGGGGTCAGTAGAGCGCTTCGCCGCCTGATTACCTTCTTCGGTGACGGATCGCCTTACTGATGATTTAACACTTTTGTACCAAAACACCATCAGTGATTCATTTGTGCAAAACTGCCGGACCCCCGCTCCGTGCTCAGACCCGTCAGTACCACGGAGAGCGGCGGAAAGGGATGAGAGCAGGGATGGAGCGAAGGGAGGAGGAGGAGGAGAGCGGGAGCAGGAGCGAGACGAGACGCCCGGGGCAGGCGGTGGCCGCGGACTCTCCCTGGCCCGGGCCCGGCGAGCCGTGGGTGACGGTGCCAGGAGTGGGCGGTGGCAGCGTCACATCCCAGGGCTGAGCCCCTGCACCCCCAAGCCCCCCAGGCCAAGGAGAGCGGTCTCACAGTGAGGAATGGGCTGTGGACAGTTGTCCGCCTGTCCTCTGCCTCTTTGTGCCCTACCAAATGCTTCTTCCCTGGACTTTGAGGCTCTTTTGTTGCCTGTATCTCCAGCTAAAAATTAAGGCATGATAACATCTGTATCAGGTGCGTTACCTATTTATAAAACTATTTCTTAGCATTTAACTAAATATACAGGTGCATAAAGGTTTTTTGAAAGGTGCTTAGTGGCTTGAAATATTGGTGCTCTCTTCAGCTATAGATTAGTGGTTGTGTTTGAACAATCCATGTGGTAAATTGTGGTGCTGGCTGATAAATTATGTTTCTCATGTACCAACTTTCCGAAATAATACCCTGCCCCAGCTCTTTGTTCCACATCATTTCTGAAGGTGCTTCTGCCACACAGAAATCTGAATCCTGTTTTTGCGAAGCAGACAAGTTTTATCAGTTTCTTGATTATTTGATAAAGTTAGTTCTGAGTACATTTGTGATTAAATGCATTTCTATTTTTTTCCCCCTACTTTTAAAAAGAAACAATTAATTGGTCATCACGTGTTACTCATTCTGAAGCTGTTCTTCACTATTTCCTTGTAAGATTTTTTCCCCATCATCTCTTTTTTCCCCCATATCTCTTGCCCATCACTGTTTGAACTGAAATAGCCTAAACTCAAGTATTCCTCTGCAGCTGAAAATTGCCACAATTTATTTGTGGTGAGGAATGCATAAAGGACAGAACATTTTTGCCAAAAGGATTATTTCCCAGTAACTGGTGTTGGTTCTTCCCCCACTCTGTAGGGGCGTTTTGGCTCTGCACTGTGGCCCCGGGTGCTCATCCCTGGTGCTCCTCCCTGGTATTATTCACACAACCTTGTCCTGGATGTTGCTGCCATCCAGCAGCTGCAAGAGCTTTTCCTTCCCTTCCAATTAGCCATTACTGGGAGATGACAAGCTTCCTGCGGTACCCAACACGGCTAAAGCACTAAAGGCAGCAGACTCCTCTCATCAGAGCAGCTCCCCTGGAGCTGCCTTCAGAGTGGAAATGGGGCTCTGCAGGTGTACGGAGAATGGATCTCAGAGGGAAAGTAGGGCTGAAAGGGACTGCAGACATCACTTGTCCTGACAGTCTGCCCCTTCCTTCAGGAATCTCCAGAGCGGGATTTTTCACCGAAGCGATCTCTTCCAGGGCTTACAGGTACAAAAAAACCCTTAATGACTGGCCTTAATCTCACTTTTTGTCTTTTAAATCCTTTGCTTCTCGTCTTATCCCCACTAGACACAGCAAAAAAGAACACTCCCTTCCTTCTGATAGCGATCTGTTTGTATTTAAGGCTCCCATCTTGTCTCCTGTCTTCTCTGGAAAAAGCCGGTCATACCTGGGCCATGAATATGCAGGGACAGCACTCTATCCAATGGGACAGATAATACATCTGTTTTTCCAAGGTAAAAGACTTTGTATCCAGCTCTATCAATCTTGCAGACTTTTGCATAAAAGGATCTCTGATTTATAGAGGGTTTTGCACACAGAAATCATACCAAACAGACTAATCTCAAATGGGTTTGGTGATAACATCAGCCAGACAACTCGCTGATGGCAGAGAGAAATGCAATCAAAAAAGAAATTGGAGAGTTTTGGGGTTGTTTGGGGTTTTTGAGCTATAAAATCAAACTGCTCCATTGTGAAAAAAAGGACTCCAACCACTGGTAAATGCTGCACAGAGGAATTATTAGACAAGTGATAGAGGCTGGCAGGTTCCCAAAACGCAAATTGTCTCCGAGACCAAAATATCTCTCAGTAAGCAGGGAACATATTTATGAGCAGCGGTGATTTTCCAGCAGTTCTCATCCCCTCATAATGGGATGGGAGCACAGGGCCTGTGCTGAGGCATTAAGCTTTGGCAAGCAGCACTCGGCTGCAGGAGGGGAAGGACGAGCAGAAGGAAGTCTTCCTCAGAGAGCTTCCCACACACCTTCTTCTCCGTGTTCCTTCTCCCCTGGGCTTGTCCTGCCCACTCCTTCCTGTGGGCCTGGTGGGATCCATGTCCCCTCTCCCCTCCCTTCCTCACCTCCTCCTCTCTGGAGCCCAGGAGGAGGGACCCTCTGCTGCTGAAGCTGAGCTTTCCTAAGCCCCTGGGAAGAAGGAAGTGGGAACCTGAGTGTGTGGAGAAACAAGGCTGCTCTTGCTTTGTGTGTTCAGCTGAAGTACAAGGAGAGCTTGGAGGGCAGCACAGGTCTGGCTTTCCTGGATAACCTGGCAGAGCTTTGCTCCTGTCCTCTCCTGTTCTTCCTAATTCCACCCTATCGATAACAGGCAGTAAAAGGAAATGCTCATGTCCTACTTTCTCCCATGGGTCAGAATTCCTGAGCACACAGCAAGGATTCACTAGATCTGTCCTTCCCCTTGCAGTAAGATTTCAGGCTCTTACTCAGCTCTTGCTCACCCATCTCAGCTTTAAATTCCCAGCCCTTTCTTGGAAAAGATGCCCAAAGTCCTTCCAGTCACAGCTGCGTTCAGGTACTTCCAGGAATGTGCTGGTGCATCACTTGGAGATGCTGCTCCAATAGGCAGAGCACTCGGTGTGGGGAAGGCCTGGCTTCATCCCTGTGCTCTGACAAGGGGAATATAAATCCTTGTCACTGGAAAGTGTTATAATTCAGCTGGAAACTACTTGGGGATTCAAAAGGGAGAATCTCCAGAACAAGAGGAAGCATAAATCTCCCAGGTGTTAGACATGAAGGACTCTCAGTGCAGCCAGAAGGATCCAGAGCTGTGCTGTGCTGGAAGGTTCCAGTGGTACCCAGAGACTCCTGTCAGAGATCCTGTGCTGAGATGGGTGCTGCAGCACTGCAGGGAGGAAGCAGAATTTACAGCCCAATTCCAGCCATCCAGCAGATTTACAGGGGACTGGACACAAACAGCCTGAGAGCTGTGGCGTGCCAGGAAGAAACATAAAGGAGCCATGTCCCCAAAACCATTCATCTTTTCTTCTCAGACAGCTGCAGGATGCAGGGCCTGGAGTGGGGCAGCATTCCCTGGGGATTGTGCGGGACTGACAGGGAAAAATCAGGTGGGGTACCAAGAAAACACCTTCCTGGCTGGAAACAGCCAGGTTGTGAGCTTCTTTTTCGGAGCATTGCAGGAATCCCTGGATCTCCAAACAGGGAACACCTCACCTTTACAATGGATGAGCAAGCAGATCTTCTCGGGAAGAACAGAATTAACTTTGTGCTACACATCCAATCTGTTTTTCTGGATAAATGCCATCAAGGGCATTCCTAGGGTTTCAAAAATTAGGCGTTCAGTGTGCGTGCAGCAGCTGGGGTGAGCAGCACTGGCTGCCCACCCCGACAATGTGATTATTTGCATCTTCATTCTGATTGTTCCTTGTTCCATAATGATTTTGTACACAGCGGAGTACTTAACCTAATTTGTATTGATCTCAATCGCTCTCATTCGTGCATACTTAATTCAGAGAGGTAATCAAATTGATTTCTGAGGCCTAGTTTTTAAGAGATTGTAGTAACAGGGATATACAAGGGGTTGCTTTAAGTGTATCACAGCAAAAGAAAAACATTTTAAATCTTTAGAAAATGCTTTGATGGTCATTTCATTGTATTCAGTATTACCAGAGTAATTACATTTCCCTCACATTGAGTCCTCTCCAAAATCGAATTGAGGAGCAGTTTTAGTTCCATCAGAGAGATAACTGGGTTTGGGTGACTTTGCACCCGCACAAACCACAGAGGTGGGATCAATATTCATGGCTTGTCCTTAGGAACGATGGAGAGGGAGGACTTACTGCCGGATTAAGGGAATATTGGTCTCTGCTTGGCTCCTTCTTAACACCTGCTCTTTGTTTCATGGGCGCAGAGTCACTTTTGCCATCAGTAAAAGCATCCAGAACCAGAGGGGCACAGGAGCTGTGTTGTTGACATTTCCAGTATCCCAGCAAATGGCTCCACTTCTCCCGGGGCTGCTTGGGCGCTGCTCCGGCCCCTGGGACCCCTCCCTGGCCTCCTCCTCCTTCTGGTGCTGGTGACCTTCGTGTCCTCATCTCTGTCTCCGTCCTGGAGAAGCGTAGGAGCCGAGGAAGGAGGGAGGCCCTTGAGCATCCCTGCCCCGTGCCTGAGGGTTCAGAGGGTGGGATTGAGCTGAGCACTAGAGCTTCTAGATATTTTTCAGGATTTGTGGCTGTTTGGAATGACTGGGCTGGCTAGGTTCCTCTCTTGTGGGGAGGAGAACGGAAAATCAGAGTCATTGTTGTAGAAAATCAAACAAATGAACAATTAGCAGGGAAATTCAGTGGGATGATACTCAGTGTGTCACAGTGCAGTGTCAGGTCCCTGCACCCTCTTAATGCCCTTCAAGTTGTGGGCCTCCTCTTTGGTCCACGTTAAGGGATGCAGCACTGCCCCCATCTCTGAGCAGTTCCTATATTGTTTCTATGGAAGAACATCTTTAGTCCGGTGCAGAAGAAAAAGGAAGCTTTTATATTTACTTCTTTTTCCACAGTTATGGCTTTCAGTTCTTGCTGGTTGTCCATTTTCTTCCATAGGATATGTTCAGGTTTAACTGCAGCTAGTAAATCAAATTGTGCTTAGAATCCAGATGGTCTCTTCCCTTCCCTCCGCTGTTAGAACCTTTCTCTTTCTTCCTGGAAAATCACTTGATTTTATTAGAGTGCTCACCCCATTTTTCTCTGCTTGAGAGATGCACGTCAGGTGCAGCGTTTGCCTTTGTGGGGCCTTTTCAAGAGCAAACTCAACAGTTCAAGGGAAGTATTTACTGAATGCATCAAAAAGCACATACCTCTGCATTATTTATTATCAGATACCAATAACTGTAAAACGCAGAGTATCTCTGGACATAAATTAGTGATGGTAGGAAACACTCCACTCATCCTAGTGTCCCGGAACCGATTAGAAGCTGCAGCAAAGATGCCGGTGCTCATCATGTCCCCAGCACCGGGGACATCGTCGTGTGGATTCTGGACATGTGGCAAAGTAAACCCAGCTTAAAATCTGCTTTTTCAGCTCAGACAGGCAGTAGGATGTGATCTGTGCGGTGTCAGAGGTGCAGTCAGAGAGCCCAAATTTTTCCCTCCTGCTGCCTCTGGGATAATGCCCTCGGAGAAGCGAGTCTGGCCATTGGGACACAGGTGCGGGCTCCCCGTGATGTCTCTGGCATGTCCAGGCAGGAGCATCCATGCTGCTTCCTGCTGCCATGGCTCCCAGCTGGAGCCCTGTGCTGGTGCCACTGCTCTGGGAGGGCTGTGCTGGGAACGTTCAGCCACAACCCCTGTCTGGGTCTCAGCCCAACTCTCCGGACCATCCTCCTCCTATACTTCAGGGTATTTTGAGGTCTGACCTTGACCTCCCTCCCAGAGGCAGCTCTGCTGCAGCCACTGGAATTTGGCAGCTGAGAGGGGTCAGGGTGAGGCACTCCAACAAAATACTCCAGTTTCCTGCAGAAATGCTGTGAGATCCTGGCCCTGCACAGAAGGAGGCAGTCGGTGCCACAGTGGCTGAGCCAGGCTCCACACAGGTACAGCCGTGACTGGGTTAATTACAGACATTTCCACAGTCTGACTTTTACTTTTGGGCCAGCTTCATTTCGCATTCCAGACCTGCAGAATTATTTAACAGGGCTGCTTAAAACCCGCCCGCTTATCTATTCTCTGGGCTCATTTTGTCCCAGCACATTACCTAACCATGTCAACATATGGATTTTCTCCCTGTGCCCGGCGCAGACGGCCTGGGCAGGCTATTTTTAAGTGTGGGTGTGCTCCGGCAGTGGTATTGGTTTCAGCACTTGCTGTTCTTTCTCTGCTAATAAATACAGAGCAGCTATTAATACGGATGGGTTTTAGGATCCATTAGCATCGCTCAGCGCAGCGATGGCCCGGCACTGCTGCCCTGCCTGACCTGAGCTCAGACAGGCGCTTCTGCCTGGCTTCACTCTTGGGACATGCCCCGGGAAGGGGGACAGGCAATGGGAGCGGTGCCCTGGGGTGGTGGCGTTGCAGGGGTCAGGCTGCAGCGGAGGAGCAGGGAAGGACCAGGTGAGCCAGTGCCTGACCCCTGCGCTGGGAGGCCAAGCAGGTCCATGGCAGTTTTTCCCTTGGTGGTCACACAAAGTTGCTGCTACTGGAGCTTTGACTGGGGTTTGCTTTGGGCTGTTTAAAGAGATAAAACTTATGTTCAAATGTTATTCCTGGCTGCTGAGAGGCATTGGGGATGTAAAAGCAATGCAGCCCACTGGATTCCTCCGGGAGCCCTTGGGTCCCGTGTGCCAGAGCGGTGCTGGCTCAGCTGGTGACACTTGCTCCCACCGTGTGCCACCGCAGTGACCGGTGGGGTCTGTGGGCACCACCCTGACACTTTCTCTCTGTCTCTGCCACCCCTTCCTAGCCTGCAAACGCAAAGAGCAAGAGCCCAACAAAGAGCGGAACAACTCCCAGAAGAAATCCCGCCTGGTTTTCACGGACCTCCAGCGCCGAACGCTTTTCGCCATCTTCAAGGAGAACAAGCGTCCCTCCAAAGAAATGCAGATCACCATCTCCCAGCAGCTGGGCCTGGAGCTCACCACCGTCAGCAACTTCTTCATGAACGCCCGCCGGCGCAGCCTGGAGAAGTGGCAGGACGACCTGAGCTCCGGGGGCTCCTCCTCGGCCCCCAGCACCTGCACCAAGGCGTGAGGGGCGCGGCACGGCCGGCACAGCGCAGAGAGAGCGGCCTCGCAGCAGGGCCCCTCGCTGGTGACTTAAAGCACAATCCCCCCGCAACCAACCCCAGCCCAGCTGTTCCCAAGGACATTCCTACAGCTTCTCGTCAGTCTTAGCAGGCGCAGGCTCCACATTAACCTCTCTCCACACAATACTATGCTCAGGACAGGCGAAGCAGGTCTGAAACGTAGGGGAGTCGTTCTTGAGGCAGGTTTCTCCTGAGCCCCAGGTTTCCGTGGCCGGCGGGAGCCGCTGCCAGCCCGGCAGCCTCCCGTGCCCGGCGCCTGCCGTGTGCTGGCCACACCACCCTGCGGCCACGCGACAACGGAGCACAAAGTCGGATACTAAAAACCCAAGACCCTGTTTTTAAACTCAGGCATGGTTTTGTTAAGTGTTTTAGGGGAAAAAAAAATCAGATTTAAGGTTTTTTTGGTTGGTTTTTTAGTTTAATTGAATCAGCTTGTTCTTGGATCAGAAAAGTTCAGTTGTCTTGAGCTCAAAGTATCAAGCACAAAGCCGGTAGCTACAGCCATGGCCCGGCCCTGGGCTGCCCAGGGCGGCTGTGCCAGCTGCAGCCTGACATCCCGGGAACACCGCGGAGATGGCACGAGCCTCAAGCACGGCTGGCAGTTCCTCACAAGCTCTGTGTTTGTACCTAATGCACACTCAGGAGGTCGACGGAACTGCTACAGTTCATGGAGCAAACACAATGTTTTGGAAGATCTAGATTTATTTACATTATTACATCCTTTTTAGTTTCCGGGAATCTGGTTTCTCCTCGGCAACGGCTGCGTTACTGAAACCTTTTTAGCGTTCAATGTATTTTTGTTCATTTTATCAGTATTTTATGGTACTTTCAAGCAGGAAAAGAAACAGAAACAAGCCCTTCAGATGCCACTGACCGTTTCAGATGTGCCGCGTTTAGCTCTATTGCATCCCTAAGTTCCTTTTCCCTGCCAGCTCTCCGAGCCGGCAGGAACACAGCACACCAAAGAGACAGGATTTCTGCAAGCCAAAGATGTTTATAACTTGCCATTTCTCTTTGTCATCGCTGGTGCGGGTGGTTGGCCGGCGCTGGGGAAGCCTGGCAAGCTCCGAGCCCTCTCTCCAGCTCCGTGCAGCGGAGCCGCCCCGGCGGCGGCGGAACGGCCGCAGGCTGGTGACCGGCCTGGCGCGGCTGTGCTCCGCTAGAGACACTTGAGACTTTTTTTATGTACTACTTAATCGAAACCAAAGAAACGTTTTCTGCACCTACTTCTTCTGCAACAAACTGTTCCATTGAAAGATAAAATAAAAATTAAAAAAAACCAAGGAAGCATGTCAGGAAGCAAACGAGTACCGCACTGTGTTCTACAGACATCTTGGACGTTTTCGGAAGCAGATCTCAAAGAAAGGGTTGACAAGAATGAGAACAAAGCAAAGCCAGGACGATTGCTGCTTCATTTGACAACTCAAGTCATCTTAAAGTTGAAGATTGTCTTTAATTTGTGCCTATGCAGTTTTTTCAAAAGAACAAGGAACAGAGCAACCAAAACCTCAACAGCTACAATACCAAAGATGAGGATTCTCACTACTTGTGTTTCAGTTCGTTTCTCCTCTTGCACGTCTAATGCACATAACCCCACTGATCTCTGGACAGGTAACCACTCGTGAGTCTTTGCGCAACCAAAAGGGTGGGTTTGTTTATGTTTTCCCTGTTTCTGCCCCACACGGCATCTCTCCCAGAGCTGCATGGGCTCCAAGTGCAAGATGTTGGGATACTACGCTGGTACGTCTCCTCCCTCCAGGAAACACTTGTGGGTTGGGTGTGACTTGTGTGTTGGTCTCCCGTGTGTCTGGAGCTGTGAACAGCCGCCCTCCTGTGCGTGACATCGGTTGAGTGACCTCCACCCTTCTTTCTCTTCCCCAGGGATAAAACTTGCAATATGTGTGTTCTCATCTCTGTCACTGTGAGTGCTGAGCAGCACCACAGCCTGGCTCCAAACCTCCCCCTGAACCAAACCCAAGTATTCAGCAGTCCGTGGGGCAGTTCAGGAGTTGCTTCTGACATATTAGCCTTGTAATGTTCTTTGATCCAGGTCATGATGATCCAAATCATGACGTGTCCAAATTTATCCTCAGAGCCAGAGCGCATCTTGCTCCTCTCTGCCTTTAAACAAGGGCTCCATTTTAACTGCTTCACAGAACTGCTGCAGTCATTTTCCAATGACTGCACTTAAAAGAGAAAAAAAATCAAGAAGCCTCATCTGCTCAGGACAGGAAAAGTTTCTGGAAAGTAAATTCAGGATCCTCACAGCTGAATTGACAGCATGTGCCGGCTCTGGGAATCAAAGCATCCTTCAGCAGAGATTTCCAGGCAGATCCCAAAGAGATTTGGAGAATCCTTGTAGCCAGTCATGCAATAAAGCTGCCAAAAATGGTCCCAATCTGGGCTGATGTGTTCTGAGGGCTCCTCACCCAAATGCCAGATATCTGAGTGGGGAGTTTGGAGCCAGCAGGCTGTGGAGCAGGGTCCAGCTGAGGTGGTGTGGTCATACTGAAGTTTCACTTTCATTCCCACCCAAGCGTCCATCAAACCAGCCCCTGGTGCATTTTGAACTCGGCATTGCCCTCGGGGGAGGTGTCTTGTGCTGGAAGTGTCCCCCTGCAATCTGCAGTGGCAGGGGATGACACAGGACCAGTGAAAACCCCAGTGCTCATTCCTCACCTCCCCTTCCTGCAGTGACAGGGCAGGGAAGTGCATTGTATTCCGCTGGGAATGAGCCCCAGGCATCCTCTGAGCATGTGCTTGGCTGCAGGACACCTCACTGAGGCTCATCTCACCTGAGGGACACTCACCTGAGGGACGCTCACCTGAGGGACACCTACCTGAGAGACATCCAGATTGCCACAGCTCTGCCTCCCACCTTCCCCAGAGGCAGAGGGGAGCTGCCCACAGCTTCTGGTGAAGCCTGGGAGCAAAGACCTGGGCTTTTTGCTCCTGCTCAGCGCTCACCCAATAGCCCCAACAAAGGGAGTTTAGATCAGGTACTGAATTACTTACAAATTTCTCCTCAGTGAAATTCTCTGCAAATTGTGGAAGTGTTTGTTATGAAACATCACAGCCGAGTAGCAACACACACGAGGCTTCTCTGGGCTGGGGCCTCGAATCTATCAACAGTCACAAGCCATTTTCACCTGAAAACCCTGCTGCAATTTTTATCCCTGCATCTCTCATGGCCCTGTGTGACGTCTTCCATTTCAGTGTCCACTCTCATAGGCTTTTATGTAGCAGCTCCCTCAGGCGAGGAGCGTCGGAGCCAGAGACTGTGGTGGAGATATTTGTCCGTGGGGGCAGAGTCTGTGCTGTGCTCTGCCCTCAGCACACCAAACCCAAGCAGCTTCGTTCAGTCTCTATACCATGTATCGATGAATCTATAGAGCTGTGTAATGTAACTTGTTGCTTTATTTATTGTGCTTCGAAAGACTCGTGTGTACAGAGAGTATCCCAGCATCTTCCGGACCGGGAACTCGGAGTCACAACCTTGGGCACAGCCGAGATGAATTCAACTTTCAAGAAACCTTGGATATTGCTGGATCTCCCATGCAGGAACAAAGAATGTGCTCGCTGACTTCGGTTGCAAAGCTTTATTGTGGATCTCTCTTACCTACAGCTGAATCCAAAGACCTGCGAAGGACTCAACCAGCAAACCTCGCTCAGCCCCGCGGGAGGGAAGGGGATCTCCTCTCCCGAAGGAAGGCACGGGAACGACACGGTATCGCAAAGAGCGTGCTGGCTTCGGACACGGCCAATGCTTCCCTTGCTTGTCACAATTCCTAAGTATTTTTAAGATATGGGGAAACTTTCTACTTGGCCTCCTTTCTATTTATTATGGGGAATTTTTATTGTTTAAATTTTTTAAGAAGGCAAAGCTTAAAATGGTTTTATTTTTTTCCAGACACTTGTGGGTTTTAACCCAATATATTATCTATTGATAATGTAATTTATTTGATTTAGTCTTAGGGCAGGTCCTGAGATCTCTGTTCAGTCTGAATCCCATTGTGTTTTGGTTTAGCTTTTGAATTTAGTGGGAGTTTTGCCTGAATGCAGACAGCGGGGTCAGGCTCTGATGTTAGCTATTTGTACCTATTTAATTCAGCCTTTTGTGAATTCATTTGGGAGTAATTTTGCTTATTTATCCATAGGGCTGTTGTAGCGCATCGGGGATGCGAAGCCTGTTAGTAAATACACTTCGGAGTTGGTATTGCTTTGTAGAGCAGCCAGGTTCTGTCAGAGAGGGGAAGAACAACTCGTTCCATATAACAGAGGTCTAGTCTTAATTTCTTCTTTTAATTAATTTTAATTTTTTAAATATCAAAGTTTAAATTATTTAAGTTAATCTCTTCCCTCGTGATTAGAACGTGCGACGTACCTTTATTATGGCACATGAAGCCTTCGTAATATAACTTATTTATTTAACTTATTCATCATCACCCGGGGATGCCCTTGTAGAGTTTTTATTTTTTATTTAGAATTATCTATAAAGCACTACAGCTGATTTCCTGTAAGAACAGCAGAGCGAACTTTTGAGGACAAGCAATGAATATTCAACCTAAAACTGTGCGTTCAGAAAAATAGGAAAAAAAAAAAGACACTGGGATACTTTGCCTGAACTTTGTGGCTTCTTAAAATTTAAGCTGGAGAGAAAGTAATCCATGCCAAGCAAAGAGAGAAACCCTTACACTAGCTGCTTCCAAGAATGAACTTCTGTGTGTGGAAAAAAAGAAAAAGGAAAATAAAAAAAGGAAAAAAGAAAAAAACTAGAAAAAACCTTTCTATTTCTAGTGAGAACCAAAGAGGCTACCTCACTGACTTTTCCATTTGTAATTTTAATCGTGTTGATGATACCAAAGATACCAAAGATTTCTTTCTCTGTGCGGTCTGCATTCTGCTTGTGCTCTCTGATAACTCCCACTGTTCTCTCCTACACCCAGAAATGTCCAGCAGAGCCCAGATTCCCAAAGAAACGCTTCCCTGGAAGCTGCCAGTTCTGGTGATGTCCTTTTCTGTGTTCCTTCCTCCTTCCTGCCAGCCAAAACCGTCTGGAGCCGTGGAGCCAGTTCCCACTCCAGGTCCCTCTGCTGGAGCGGTTGTGTGGACCTGGAGGTGACTCCGGGGTTTGTCCATCTGCAGATTCCCTGGGGAAAGGCTCTGCAGGTGCTGCCTGGGCCGGTGTGGGGTGTGTTTGCAGCAGCAATTAGCGTTGCTAATTATTATTATTCTGGTGCTTGAGCAGAGCCCAGGGGCTGGTGTGGGATTCTCCTGCCCGTGCCTGTCACGCAGCCGGCCTTGCACAGATCCAGGAGCTGCTCCCTCCTCCTCACCTTTGCTTGTTGTTTACAATTACCGTTTTCAGATAAAAATCAATTAATTACTTTTCTCAAGTTAGCAGTGAAGCAAGGCTACATTAAGCTCCATTAGCATCACATTCCTGAGTGATTACTTCCAAGTTGTTTGGTTGTTTGGTTGGGGAATTAGTGGTGCCCTCTGGCACTTGGGTTTTGAGCCTGTTTTATGCTGTTCATGGGACTGAAGCAACGCTCTGAGGAGCCGAACCCACCCCTGGGCACCGCTCACTCCCCCAAGCTCCCTCCAAGCCCCAGCCCAGGCTGGGACAGCCGCTGCAGGGCCCAGGCCTCTCCCTAAGGAATCTGCCTGAGCCATGCCCTTGGATTCACAGAGGTTACCAACAGCTCCACACATACGCTCCGCTTTAATTAAGTGTTGCCTTTTATTTTGTGTTTCTTTGGGGGTTTAAGTCTGCGTTGGAAACGGTAGGACTTGACAAGTGTGCTTTTCTCTCTCCCTCTGTGTTCCTTCAATACAAAGCTATAATAATTCTCAGGATGCCTTCTGGGCGGGGGGAGCCGATTGTCCCTGTGCCCTCGGACACAGACAGTCCCCAGAGCTGGCAGGGTCCCCGCGGCCCCCCCGACTCCTGCTTCACTTGCAAAGAGTGACGTTACCACGGGACGAGTGCCTTGCTTGAACCAAAGCAACGATTTTGCCAGTCTAGACCTCTCTGTGCTTTTTTTTATTCTTCCTGTGAATACCTCAGCTTCGACTGGGCCGCCAAATTGTACCTGGTGGGCTTTTGTACTGTGGTGCTTTGCAATGCAGCCCTGCAAAGAACAGACTCCTGATAATACCAAAGGCTCTCCTTCTCCTTCTCCTTCTCCTTCTCCTTCTCCTTCTCCTTCTCCTTCTCCTTCTCCTTCTCCTTCTCCTTCTCCTTCTCCTTCTCCTTCTCCTTCTCCTTCTCCTTCTCCTCCTCCCCCCTCTCCCTCATCTCTCTTTTCTCCATGGTTCCAAAGCTTTATTACGAACTGGGCATGTTGGCAATGCAGACCGTGCAATCCCTTACAGAATTTTCTCAGATATACCTCATAGAGAATAGCTGTTTAGCGTAATGTTATTATAGCGTATGTAATAAATTATTCACTGTTTCTTTTTGGTAACTGTGATTTAAAAGGAAAAAAAAAAAAGAAGAAGAAGCTTTATACGTTTTAGGTTGTGCTTTTGTACTAGACGGAGAAGGTGCGCTTAAAAATGTACGTCAGTATTTCTTCCCATTGGGTTTTTTTTGTTATTATGGATCGGGGAGAAGTTGCAGAATGAGCCCAAAGTTTACAGTTTCATATTTTGCTGAAGAAACAATCTGTGTTCATTTGCTCTGTTGGGAAAAAAAAAAAAGAAAAAAAAAGAGAAAAAAAAAAGATTATTTTCTACATTTGTGCTACTTGGTCTGAAGAGCTGATTGTCCTGTGTGACGGTGTAGTATTATAATTAGCAACTGCCAATCAGCGCTCCCATGTTTATGCATGAGGCAAACCCTTAGCAGTGTGATGCATCGTGGTTCTTAATGGCAACTTCTTCCTTTGGGTTTGGGACGAGGTCTTTGGGTTGATGGTATTTATTTATGCATGGAGCCTGTTAGCTGTTCGCAGTCGTGGCGCAGTTGTGTTTGCATTTACGCTGTGAAATCACGCCCAGTTTCGCCCTGCGCAGCTCAGCACTGCTCAGGGCAGGTGTCCACATCAGCTCTGGTCTGTTCCTGTATTAAACAGACCCAAATTCAGTTCCAGTGAAATTGCCATTTGAGGAGAAGTTTGGCCAGCTGGCAGCTTCTCCCCAGAGATTCGATTCCTTCAGTCACGTGGCAATACACATCCTGCTCGCTACGGAGCCGACTGTGCGTTTTTTCCCAGGATCAGGAGTTCCTTTGGCTTTATGGCAGCCCCTGGGCACAGCAGGGGACCGGCCGGGGTGGGTGCTCAGGGACCACCCCTCACCTCACCTCACCTGCCCCTCTGCCCGGCCCAGCCATCGCAGCTGTTGTGCCAGCACGGGCGGGACACGCGAGCCTGGGGTCAGCAGCGCTCTCCCAGCCGTGTCACCTCTCCCGGGCGGGTTGGCCTGGGCGTCCATCCGAGCAGTCCAGCTGCGTCCCGTGCTGCTCCTGCCCGCCGGGCAGCCCCGACTCCGGCAGCCCCTTGCCCACCCCCTGCCCTGGGGCCAGGTTTGTTACGGTGCTTTATCCCCCCTTTGATTTGTCCCTCGCGTCACAAGCCGGATTCACGCTCGAGCCGCCCCCCCCCGGTTAAGAATGGGTTGTGTTTTCTCTCCGGGTCCAGCTTTGGAGCCCTGATGTCCCCCTGATCCCGGGCCGTACTGGACATAAAGCCAAACCAACTGCTCCGTACCCTTTACTCTGCGTGGAAGAGGTGGCTTGGGGAGGGGGGAGTCGCAGTCTCCTGAGGAGGCCTCTGAGTCCCGTCGGTAGAGTGTTGATATCGTCTGTCATTAAGGGTATATTAGAGATGTGCTTTCATTAGTGCAAGGATACGTTTTTATTTGGCCTTACTCGGTAGGTTGTGATAATAATGAAAGCTGTGTAATATAGTCGGGTTACTTTTTTCCTGATTTCTCTGCCAAAGACAGTAACAGATACAAGAACTTTAAATAGGGGTTTTTGTAAGACAGTTGATGATTGTAACAGTGGTTAATCTTCCAGAAAGCTTTCCACGTTCTTCCGCAATAAGCAGAGCCGGGGTGTTTCGGCAGAGCCCTGCTGGCAGATGCCACCACTCCTCACCGACACGCAGTTGTTGTAAAACCAGGCGCTGAGTACACCTGCATTCCTCAGTCCAGAGGCAACAAGGGGTATGTGAGGCCATGGCAAGGGCACAGCGGGGCCGGCACGAGCTGCTCCAGCTGGCTGGAATTTGCCAAGGTACTTGTATTATGAAATTTAAGGTCTATTTTATTATGTCATTTTATGTCATTTTTTAACTTTGTGGAAGGTGATATGTTGAACTGAGTGTAAGCTGAGTTTTTCAGACAAATAAAGTAGCTAAAGAGTGAATGTTATTTTATCATTAAAGGGTTTTTACTCACTGATTTGTGCCAATAGATGTCCTTTATCTCAATGACAAGTATTACATCGCTTTCAAAGTTTTATTTATAGCTATTGATGTAAAACCCACACACACATATTATTTGCCAAAGTTCAATAAAGGAGGAAAACAATGCTTTTGCTTCCTTGTGCAATCAAAAGTTCCTGGTTTTTTCCCAGGGTTTTTTCCACCACAGCCCAATCCCACACCAAGGGGTGGAGTGGAGCCAAGCAGGGGCTCGGGCTGCTACAGCTCTCAGGGATAGGGAGGGGTGAGGAGAGCTGAGCACAGCCAGACTAATGCAGGACCCAGTGTAGGACCACGTCCCAAAAATGCTACCTGGGACTGAGGGCCTGGCCAAGTGTGAGCAAAAAGTACTTGGAGAAAGATCTGGCACCTTCTCCCATGAGCACAGCTCGTGTAGCTGTGATATTAAAGGAGAAACCACTTTGTATTTATGTAAGTCATAGAATTACATGATGCAATGTAATTACCATAAAATTATGTAAGTAATTGCACTTTCATTCCCTGAAGCAGCTCTACAGGACGAGGCAGGAGGTTCCTGGAGCTGAAACTCCATGGCAAGGAGGATGTAGCAGATTTGCCTTGATTCATTCATTCATTTAGTCTCTTACCCTAACTGTGGGCAAGTCTTGTTTGTTTTGTCTCTTTGAAAAAAAGCAAAACAAAGTGCACAAGAAAAGCACTTTCCTGTGTTTGTCTCTTAAAAAACCAAACAAAACCAGCCCTTTCCTGCTCTCTCTCCAGCTGCCATCCCTCTCTGCCCACCTGCAGCAGGGTCAGCCTGGGGCGGGCATGGGGGGACCCCAGAGCCCCCAGCAGCACCGTGTCCCAGCCCCAGAACAGTAACAAGGCACCGCGGGGTTTATTGTCTGGGATCTAACCTTGGCACCAATGTCTAACCTTGGGGTTAATAAGCTCACTGAAAAATTTGTTTTCATGCTCATTCTCTTCGTGTCCCTCTCTCGACACTGAGCCAGATTCTGCCATTAATTAAATTTACGCTGCTTCATTTCACTTTGCTGAGTGGCCACGGGTGCAGATAAAGGCAGAGCTGCCTCCTCAGCACTTTGTGTCACAGAGCCCAGAACGTGGCTCCTCCAGCCTCCTTTCCTTCTCCCTCTGGCTGGGGTGTGCAGGGGGCTCCCGGGGAACAGGAGGGGGGCCCTGAGCCCTGCGGGCCCCCTGAGCACCCCTTGGGCCAGAGGGAACAGGCTGGGTGAGGAGTGTTTTCCCAAGCCCCCTTCCTGAGGACCACAGGAGCCAGTGCCACCGGGATGGCTGCTGAGCACAGGAAGGGTAAAAACACTTGAATGGCAAAGAGGCAGAAGCGATGACACCGAGACTAATGCAGCCACGGCAGGTCATTTCCATCTCACTTGCAGGATTGTTCCCCCGGGAATGCATTTGCCAGGCACTTAGCAGTGGGCACAGCTGGAAGAAGGAAATGGCACAATTTCATTAAACTGCCGAAAAGCTGAAGGATGAGCTGGATGTGTGGCAGGATTGCAGCCGGGCTGGGATGCTGTGTCAGCTTTTCCCAGTCCCAGGCTGTGCCCCCTGCACTCGGGTCCAGGGCCAACTCTGTACCCATGGTGCTCACTCCTGTGAATTCCACTCAACTCACTCTTTCCCAACCCTGCCAAGAATCACAATTATTCCAGGTTAAAATGCTACAAAACCCCCTCGGTTTTGTCAGCAATGATGAAAAATGAAGCACCGAAAGAGCCCTTCCATCCCAGGGATGCAGGGACACCCCATGGCAGCCAGGCTGGATGGCATCCCTGCTCCCCGGAGGGAGCACGCACCCTCAGAGCAGCCTGGCCCGAAGGAGCAGATGCCACACTTCCATCCTCCTCCTCCTCCTCCTCCCCCCGCTCCTCGGGCAGTGCCGGGAACGGCAGTGCATCCGTCAGGATGAACTTGACAGTAACGATCTGCCGTGTGGGACCCGCAGCGATCACGGCACGGGTCCCTCCTGACTGCAGATGAAGTGCTGGCAGCTTTTCTGATCCGAACACTCCGCACCACTTGAAACCCTGTGGGAATTCCCTCAGGAAACAGCCTGGGATACAGCCTGCAGGGAAAGCTGCACACCAACAGCAAGTCAGGGCAAGGGAAGTGGGTTTCTTTTGGAGGAAAACAGCTGGAGCTTTTGCAATGCTGCTGATTTTCAGCACATGTGGGATGGAGGTGCTGAAGGAAAATAACCAGGAAGAAAAAACTTTGGGATAGGCAGCGTGGCAGGACACCAGGGTGGGATCATCAGGAGGGAACAGCTGTCAACAAAGCCCCCACACACCGAAGACAAGCCAAGGCCAGCTCTGCCTGCCACAAGCTGCACCCACTGGAAGCTGCCTTCGGTCTCTGCACACAGCAAACCTCTGGGAGTGACTCCAGGGTCCGGCTCCGAAAGGGATAATGGCAGGAAGCCATAAGATATTAAACCAGCAGATTAAAACAAACAAGACCACTTTGGGTCATGTTACACATCCCTCCCCTCCCGCCTGACAGCACAAGAAATCCAAGGCAGTAAAAGACAACCGTAGCCCATAATGGCCCAATAACTCCGCAATAAAAGCGCTGGGGGAGTTGGCTGTGAGGAGCCCGGCCTGGGCACGGAGCCCCCCCGGACCCGCTCCGAGCATTATCCCTTAAGTGCTCGTTTAAGCTTCCTTGGAAGTGCCGCCTGCTCGCTGGAGAAACGCAATTAGGCCTCGATTGCGGGTGATGTTCACACGTTACGGATCATCCTTAAAAATGACAGGAGAAGAATGGAGTGCTCTGGATTCCCCGTGACAGCTCCCTCTCCATCATTCCGGGAACTGCCAGGCTTCAGTTCTACAGTCCCTGTCCCTGCCCCGTGAGCAACAGGATCACAGGCAACACCTCTAGTGACTCACAGAACCCCAGACTGGTTTGGGTTGGAAGGGAGCTTAAAGACCATCCCATCCCACCCCCTGCCAAGGGCAGGGACACCTTGCACTAGACCAGTGCTCCAAGTCTGGTCCTGAACAGCTCTAGGGATGGGAAGGAGCACTTCCTCCCCACTTTGTGGCCTCGTGCTCTGTCGGCCTTTGGGGCTCAGATGTCACCGGGCAGTCGCTCCCGGAGCAACCTCTGACCCCGAGGAATCAAAGGCTGCGCGTCTCGGAGCCGATCCCTCTCTGGACAGACAATCCATCTCTGTGCAGTCACGGAAAGGATGCCCATCAGCCAGGCCAATGGACTCAAATTAAATAACCTTTTCCTGGCACTTACTGCTGAGCACAAATTTAGCAGGAAACCAGAAGGCAGGTTTTAGACCTGGTCCAAATTTGCAAATCCCTGTGCTCTACAGGCAGGAGCAAAACCTGCTCCTGAGGGCTCGAAATGCTGACTTACAAATAAATCCCTTGCCCTTGCCCAGGCTGTGCTGCTGGAGACAAGTACTTGTACACAGGATGAGAGAAACATGGCCAAGCAGGAAAGCGGGTGGAGAGTGAGCCCTTCAGAAAGTGGGAGGGAAGGAAAAGAGCTTCCACAATGTCAGATACGGTTTTGGATTAAAATATGACATTGCTAAAGTTCTGCCACGCTCACACAGCCAAGCCCCCACTCAAAGGTAAACCAGCAAAGCTTGGACTGAGATTCCAGAGGAAAAGAAGGACCATCACTGCTCTCCTCCATTTTTCCCACCTTCCACTGTGTTGGTTTTGCATCCTGCTCTCTCCCCCGTCACAACCCCATCACAAGAGCTCACTAATGGATCAGCTTAAGTATCCAACAGCTCCAATCCCTGCTCTAGAAAATAATCAATCAAGCACTTAATTAGTAACATCAGCAAGGAGCTGCCCAGAGACCGCTAACAGGGAACAGAATAAATTATCCATCACAGGTGGGATCCCAAACCAGGGCAAATCCCTGATTCACCATCTTCTCCAGCCTTTTCAGGGGGTGTAACTCACCCCAGCCTGACACCAGAGGTGCAGAGAACCCCAAACACTAGCATAAAGGGCTCTTACAAAGACACACAGCTCCATTATTTCTTAAAAAAACCCTTTAATTGGAATTCCATCCTTATGGCAAACGACACACAGTAGGATTATCCAAATCTGCTGTGTTACATCAAATGGAAGTCCTTGGTCAGTCTGAAATGCATATGTTGGGCTAAAAGCAAGTATCTGTACACATCTGGCATTAACAAAATCAAAGGAGCTGCTCTCTCTTGCAGCTTACACTTCATGGTGATCCTCAGCTCTCTGGGCATGGTGGAAAGGGAGAATTCACTGAGCTTTTAGGTATTCCTAGGGAAACTCCGGCCCCACTGAACTCAGCTGTGCCATCCTCCTCTCCAGGGGACGGCAGGAGGCCGACTCCAACACCATCCACACACCTTTTGGTGTCACAGCACCTTTTGGAAGCTTCCACCTTCTCTGAAATGCAGCCAGGACCGAGGGACAGGTTAGAAAGAAACTCAAGAGAAAAATTCACTCAATAATGAAAAAATAAGCCAAACTGCAGAGTGTGAAAGCAGGAAAACAACCTCACCCCTCTACTTCCCATTTCTTCCCTCAGGACACCACGGGCTGTTCCTAACTCCTCAATTTCCAGTCAATAATCCTGAGGCCAGAGCTCCACAGTGCTGGGAGCTCTGGCGGGCAGATCCCCTGCCCAGCTCACTCCTGCGCTCAGGTGCCACCCCAGCTGGAGCAGGTGGACAGTGACCCCCTGCCATCCCCAAAGCCCCCCCACGGCTCCAGCCCAGCCCGAGGACTCGGCTCTCACCAAGCAAACCTTGGGATGCAGCGCTGCCTCACATCCCACAGGCTCGCTCCCCACCGCCTGCTTTTTGTCAGGGATACGTGCATGAGCAACACTCGTCACTGAAGTGCTGCAAGAGGAGTGTCACTGGTGAGAACCCAGCTGGATTGCTGTGCAGGGACCAGAGCCTCCCAGACCTGGGCACACCGGGCCCAGAGTCAGTAGCACCGGAGGTTTCCAGGCTGCCGGAGGGGTGCTCGGAACGCCTACGGGGCAGAGGAGCTGCAAACTCAGTGGGACACGGCACTGAGGAGGGCTCAGGAAGGCACATGCACCATGGGATTCATCTCTCCTCGGGGCAGACACTCACCCAACCCGCCGGGCACTGGCTTGAGAGATGAGGAACTCCTCAGAAACCTCTGTGAAAACTACCCTTTGCAGCAACCAGCACCACCAGCTCCGGAAGACAGGCCCCATCTGCTAAAAGCTGGAAAATTAAGTGATTTCTACATGATGGTCTAATAGCAGCAACAGAGTAATTATCCCACTTGTGGTTAGAACACTCAAAAGTGAATTTTAAGTACTTCTTATTACTGGGGACAAACGTAATGCCTCAGAATCAGTGCCAGCTAGTATTTCCAGGACTCTCTCCAGTATGAAAATGAAAAGCCATCTGTATTTATAATACCACAAGGTTCATATGAAGTTAACCTTTGCTTTCCACACTTGTAAATGTGGTGGTCACAGCCTGGACCACCTCTAAGTCCATGTTCCCTCCAGCTGTGAGGAAACAGGAGTGAGTAGGAAGATTTGACAGACCAGATTGTTTTCCACTGACCCCTAAGTGTCACACAGAGAAGTGGAACAGAGAAAGTCCTTTGTCCAACGAGAGACGTAAGGCCAGTGTTCCCAGACAGACTGGACATTTGTGCTCCTTTCTGCTGCCAAGGCAGCGAGCAGAGACCAAGGGGAGGGAGAAGAGGGAGAAGAGAAGCTTCTGGCTCCCTGCCACTGAAACAGGCACAGGCATGAAGGGTCAAGGAAGACTTCTTTCTGCGAGGGACAGGGTGCTGCAGGAGGTTCTGGCACTGAAGGAATCTCAGTCTGTCTCCCCCTGGGAAGCAGGTATGGCAGTGCAGCAAGCAACCCTCCAGAGGTATTAGGGATTTACACCACTCCACGGGTGCCCAACACAGCATCCATCCATTCCTTTAGTACCCCATCTTTTAATTCTTCCAACAGAACAGAACAAGACAAACCCCTGATATACCACAAGAGGCCTTCTCTCTCTTTAGGCACCCTGTTCTCAAAAGACCAGAGGTCCAAACTGCTCTTGCCTCACGGTTACCTGAGCAGATCAACCTGGCTGAGCAGCACGGCATCTGCTTCCCAGACACCAGCAATTCCCAGGAACCAGCCTGCAGTGCCCAGGTCCCGGCATTTCAGTGCTAAGGACATCAAGTAAACGTGTGCCCCAAGGAGGTGCCGGCTGGGCCGCCACACGGACGGCTCAGTGCCCTGGGACACGGTCACAGCTTTGCTCCCGCCCCAGTGGCAGGAGGGGACCCTCAGTGCCAGGGCCCTGCCCAGCTCGGCTCTGCTGTGGGCTGGCAGCCTTTCAGGGGAGCCCCAGCACGGGGCTGCCTGTTCTCAGGCATCTGCAATGTAAAACTGTAAATTACTCCTGACTGATCATCTCTGTTTAAATAACAGCAATTAAGCCAGATCAATCCTACCTATGGCACTCCATAGGTATCCCACAAAACCACAGTACTGTGGCACAGTAGAAAGCACAGAGTGGATCTATAAACCTCCTGGAGAACAAGCCTGACTTCCTAAATTGACTTCACCAAACAGAGAAAGCCCTTTTTAATAAAAATAATAAGAATTTAAAAAGCCATTCTGCTTAACAGATAAGCCAACATGTTTTCACACATGCTCCTGCTAGACTTGAAACACACAGTTTCAATGGAGCAAATTCTCCAGTATCACCCAAGCAGGCTAATGCCTTTCAATTTATGCTCTTCAAATGCTTTCCTGCAGATAATGAAAATGTTTTTTCTAGAAAATGTAAACAAGTTTTGTGCGTTCTACTATCCCAGCTAAGCTTTCACCGGAAGTTTCTGGCAAGAGAAAACCAAAACAAAACAAAGCCTTATCTTTATGCTTAAAAAGAAAAAAATATATATATACACACATTATTAAAAAGCATTAGAAGTCACTTGATCTCCAAAGTCTCCAAAGCCAGCTGCAAAGTCCCTCTCAGAACAGACAACAGACTGTGCTGGTCAGACTGCACCTTAAGCAAAACCAAAACAATTGTACCTTTGACCTGGCAAGTTAACGCACTCATGACCACCCTGCATACAAATCAATCCCTGCATAGAAATAGAAGCTAATTGTAAAAAAGCTGTGTAGGTTTTTCAGTGCGCGCTGCTGGGCGAGATCTCCTCACGCCTGACAGGATAAACGCCCTTACTTATTTCCCTACTTCCTACAACTCTTCTCAAACAAAGAAAACGTAAGAAAAATTAAACCAAAGCCAACCTCTCCGTGCTGTTGTGGGAGATAACAGCACAGAGAGCACCAGCCTGTGGGCGTGAGCCGGGAGGGCTGGTCCGGGGCAGTGTCCCTCGCAGGCGGCTCCGTGGCTCCGGCGCTCACAGGGGCTGGCTGGTGAAGAACGCCTTGGTCTCCCTGCACACGGGGTTGACGCAGAGCGGGCAGCACAGGGTCAGCTGGCGGGAGCACACCTCGTTGGACTGCAGGTGGGAGCACACCAGGTCTGCCAGGGCCTGCAGGGCAGGTGGCAATGGTCAGAGGGAGCAAATCCAGCCGTGCAGTCCCCCCCGCCCCAGCCCGGGCACAGAGCAGCCGAACCCTGTGCCCCCTTCTGACAAAAACACACAAGCTGTGGTACAAGAAACCCTCTGTGCTAGACAGATTAGGTACAAGGGGTTCCATTTCTGCTCTTAAACTCAAAATACGTTAAAACTACCAGAAAACATCCATGCTCAGCAGGAAGCACTACTGCAAACCTTTACAGCCACTGCAGCATAGCAGATACCTTGGAGAAGAGTGGATTTCCATTGAGAGACTCTGCTCTTCGGATGTTTTCTACTCCACACTGAATCAAAAATAAGGAGGAAAAAGTTAGATCTGTTAAATCTGCTAGATCCTTCACTGGGTAGCCTTCAAAATCTTCCTACTTCATTTAGAAGTTGCCCCAAAATTACAGGATTAAATGCAGTATCATGGTTTTTAGTACTGCAAAAATTACTATGGGGCAACATTTCATTTTGCTGCCAAAAATCAATCATTCTTTTTTAGCAATAATTTTAATGGTCTTTAACCAGAAAGACAAACTTCCACCTGTTTTGTGGTTAAGCCAATTCAGATTAATTTTTGATTTACAGGAAAATAAAGCTCATCCCAAATCATATTGCAAGAAGCAACTACAAAGCAAACTGCAAACCAGGAGAAATAATTTCAGAGCAGCACTACCCAAACAGGGACCAAACCCACAGAGCATTCACCTCGTTGGCTAAAACCTGGGCATACTCAATATCCAGTTCATACAGCGTTTCAATGTGGTCACTCGTAAATGCTATTGGGACCAACAACATGTTCTTCTTTCCTCGCTGGCACAGTCCTTTAATGGTCTCATCTGTCTGGGGACCAAGCCAAGGCATTGGTCCAACCTGGAACAAAAAAGGGGAAATAAAGGAAAAACACTCATTAAATCATTCTTACATAGAACACCCCCATTTCCTTAGGCAGGATGACAGACCAGATTATGGATGGGATGGAAACAGTTATTTGTATTTCCCTGCTTTTGGTTGTACTTCTCACTTTCTCCATTAAATGTTTACTGAAGACACACTTCCCACCATTTAAATCTCAAAGGAACAGAACCTGGGCCAACCTGAACAAGACTGATAAAATAACAGAAAATGTAAATAAAGGCGTATTTTTTTCAGTTCAGGAAAACCCTGCACAGGGTTTACCTGCTCAGCTTCCCTGAGCACATACCTTGGACTGCCACACAAGCCTGTAAGGGTTGGAGTAGTTGAGCTTCTCCATGACTCTCTGGACTGTAGCTCCCACTTCCTGAGGATACGGATCGCCACGGTTCACCACCTGCACCACGAACACACCGCACCTTTGTCACCCAGTGAACGCTCTGGGGAAGGACCAGATTTGCCTGGCCCTTCCACAGCTGTGTCCCCACACCCCTCCCTGAGGTAACTCACAGACATGGGCAGCGAGTGGGCTGAGAAGAGGATGACCACATCTTTCCTTTTGTCTGGTGGGAACAGGTTCAGTTCCTTCTGGATGTGATCAGCAAAGCACTGCTCAGAGAAACAGAAACAAAGACCTGAGTCAGGAACACTGGGAGGCATTCCTGCTCTTAGTGATCCACACAGGCAGCTCCCATGTTCCTTGTTGCCTTAAGAACTCCCAAATTCCCTTCAGTGTGCACAACACTCAGGCAGTGTGTCCAGGGAATGTCACCCAGCACAGGCAGTTCCCCCTCGCCTGCCTTCAGTGTTTTTTTCATCTGCTCAGCACACCACAGAAACTGCAAACCCACACGAAAGGAGAAGCTCCCTGATAAAGACCAAAGAGCCATTTTCTCTGAAAAGAAAGCAGCAAGAAGGCTTCCCCTCCTTGCTCCTGCCACAGCCAGGAATTAGTCTTTGCTGCCGGAGGGGAATCTGACAAACCAAAATGATCTCTGTGTGTGCTGATCACAGACCTGCTCTGAGCAGGAATTTGGACTAATGGGCTGTAGAGGTTCCTTCCAGCCACCACCATTAGGGTAACATCACTCAGCTTTTAAAACAGAATGTGCACAATGCTCCCTTTCACACATTATCTTGCCAAAGCATTTGGCATGAAATAGCCCTCCTTCTCCTATAATTTCAGACATGGTAGACAAGACTCATTTCATCACACAACTAAAATGCACCCTCAGATCAAAGCCTTCCTGTTACCCTTCCTCAGTATTTTTTTCTATATTTTAAAAGAAAATATATAAACCTCAAAGGCTTCAGATCCACACCTGAATGAGAAGGGGATGTGTGGGCCATCGGTCAATTATGCTCCACTTCATCTTTGGCTTCTCCCCTTTCTCGTTATAGTAGCGATAAATGGCGTTTAAACTGCTTCCTGAAACAGAGAATTAACAACACAAGTTCAGCCAGGCCACCAGCAACCTGTCAGATTGAAACAGCCTGGCAGCAAGCTATTATCATATTTTAAAATGCTCCATAATTAAAATGCAACCATAAATCAGAGCTGAGAGTCTCCAGTGGGAACGATCCTATCCAAGATCCTGCAATGCACCAGTCTGATCAAAGTTCAGATGATTTATCCACGCTCCTACAGCACCCCTGCCCTGCTCAGGTGCTCACCTGTGGTGGAGCAGCTGTACTGGGGGTACTGGGTGAAGGCAATAGCCCTCTCGATGCCATCCCTCTCCATCTCCTCGATCGCCTCCTCCGTCAGGGGATGCACGTACCGGAAGCCGATGTAGTACTTGTGAGGCGCTGCCAGCCCGAGCACGGGGAGAGAAATTGCAGGAAAAGCTGAGAACTCGCAGTAACACATCATTAATATGTAAAATAGACAAGAACAGGCAGGCTGAAACTGCTGAAGTAAACTTGTTGATAATTGTCTGGCTACTTTTCTAAAGCACTGTCATATAAACCCTTTGTTTGGCCAAGCAATTTTCTAGTACCTCACTTGGCTGTGATTAAAATTTAAAAGAGATTTATATTATGGTTTGCTTCTGCAGGAACATCACTTGCGTGCTTCTCCTGCGTTTAGCAGAGGCATGGTTCCCAGCCTGGACAGAGCCCTGATGTCTCACTGGGCAAGTCCTAATTTTAAGGATGTAATGGTAAAAAAAAGTGTCACTACAAAAAGCTAAATGAACACCCCGATGCCCTCACAGCCCTTGGCTCCAGCTGCGTTCCCTGCCCAGCACGCCTGCTCCCATGGCACCAAAACCCCAAGGACCAGCACTATTGTCTGGGGCAGCAGAGCAGCGAATCAGGGACACATGCTCTCCCATTCTAATTTTGGAGGGGTTTTATAAAAAGCTTCATGGCTTTAACATCTAATTTTGGAGGCAATATGATTCTCCCCGAGGGCATCTCAGGTTTCTCCATTTTCTGTCTCTAATCTTTTGGGTGTCAGCTTTGGGAGCATGGCTTGGTTAGGGGATGGGAGGCAGGCAGGGGAGGTTTGCTGTTTTGTTTTTTAAGTGGAGGACAGAGGTTCTTAGGAGAACAAAAGCAAAGTTTCTTTTTCAGGGTTTCCGGGTCAGTGGCTCTGAAATAACATTTAGCAGGTTTCTGAAGGAAGCAGATGTCCCGTGCTTGGGCTCCACTCCATATATTTATGCAGGATTCAGAAAACAGGTTTAGTCAGCCCCAGTTCTCTGCAGGAGGCAGGAGCACTCCCAGCTGGGAGCAGCAGCAAATAATGACCCAACTTCGGGAGCCCTTGAGCCAGTAACCTCATTAACATCTTTGAATGGCATTGAAGACAAAAGTCTGACTAACCACAGCAGGGACTGTAGGAGTTTAACCCGGGAAAGGACATTCTGGGACAAAACATGGCCAACCTGGAAGCAATACCCTCGCAGTGTCAGGTTTTGTTCAGGACCATGGGCAGCAAAAGAGAGATGCTGGTGTCTCTATACAGACAGCTTAAATAAGAGTGACATCCTGTCCTGATTTTGGCTTGGATAGAGTTAGTTCCCTTCCTAGGAGCTGGTACAGTGCTATCGTCTGGAGTTAGGATGAGAGCAGTGTTGCTGACACCCTGAGGTTTCAGTTGTTGCCCAGACCAGATCAAGGCAAAATGACCCTAAAAGTATTTCTTTTTTGCCCCATGTTTCACATGGTACCAGCACCTCCTGCCAGTTACTCATCAAGAGGGCTCAGCACTCCCAAAGTGCTACCTGTGAGCACACCATATTCCCAAATGCTGTCTGGAAGCACATCCAGCTGTTCCAAGCTAAGACACAGTGCTCTGCAAGGTCACTTGGGATGCTGAAGGAAATGGCTGGCAGTGCTCAGCACATTCTATTGTTAAACTGCAGCTGCTGCCAAGTAAAAACACTCTCCAAAGGACTTATCAGGTGGGAGAGGTGCCCAGAGAAGGGTGTGACTGCACAGAGAGTGGTCACCAAAGAAAAGCAAGTGGGAGTGGGACACTGGGAAAAGCAGATAAACCTTCCAAGCATTATCTGCAGGACCTGCTGCAAGCCTGACCCTTCAGGGGCTCCTGCTCCAAGAACACTCCTGCCTTGGATGACACAGCAGGCCTCAGGCTCTGACTGTACTTGCAGGGACCACAGCCTGAATTAAGCTAGGGAGTCACATCTGTGGAGAAAGGATTGACCATCACTGGAATGAAGGCACCAGTGACACACTACATTCTGAATGGATGAAATAAATTTGGTTCTAGCCTTCCAAGAACGTTGCTTTTCACCTTCCAGACCCTTTCAGCTGTCCTTTTCCTCTAGCCATTTTCTAGCCAAGCCTGAGGCAGGTGCCACAAAGAGCTACAAAACAGCCCTGCATGAAAGGACATTCACAGAAGCATCTGCACCCATTTCCCATCACACTCACGCTACCAGGCAGAGTGGCACCAGCTACCCCATACCAGTCAGCACTCCTTGCTGGGAGGGAGTGAGGTTCAGAGGGATTCTGTGATCCAGAGAGAGGGGAGGGAGGCTGTATTCATGTTTGAAGTTTTCTCATCATGAAGGACTGGCAAACAGAGCATCTCCTTCCACCCCAGCCAAACTGTCCAGCCTTATCTCCTGCTGTGTCCCTGGGTGGAGCCCGCTGCTATCGCTCAGCCACGCCCTGCAGTGCTCATCTACAAAGCCTTGTCTGTTCTCCAACTGTCCTCCTGTCAGCCCTGAAACAGCTGCTGAGAACGCCACTCTGAAGCCCTCCTGCCACACCTGCCTTAGCTGTTCACATGAAATACATTCCCCTTTCTTCCCATCTAAGCCTCAACCACTGGTCTTCAGTGCAGGCTTCCTCAGGCTCAAGCAGGGCTTACAAGGCAAGGTACAGTGCTTTGCAGTGCCACACACCAAGGGAGACTTCTGGCACCTGCCTTTGGACACCTGAAAATAACACACTTTGTCTATCACAGTCATCTTCCCACAATCACAGGAGAGAGAGCGGTGACTCCCTGAGCCCAGCCCTCGACAACGACCTTACAATGAATGGAATCCCTCCTGCACTATCTTTGCCATGATCTCCCAGCAGGGCTGAGATCCACACCACCCCACAATGACAACCAAGAAGCCAAAGCCGCTTTGCAAGCAAACGGTTCCAAGATAGAGAGCAAAAGCAGCCCGTAGGAGGCTGAGCAGAGCAGTACCAGTGCGAGGAGACATGCTGTCCAGCAGCTTCACCATGCCCTCTCCCTGCACCGCTGTCCACTTCTTGATGGGGGAGCCCCCGCCGATCCTGCTGTACTGCTCCTGGATTTTCGGGGTGCGGCGCTTGGCAATGAGCGGTGCTAATTTACTGGAGCATTTGAGAGGGACGTGTTAATAGCTCAACCCAAACCACCAGCCCTTCCCCAGAGCTCTGCTGAAGTGGGTTTTCTGTGGCAATCTCCGCAAATTACAGCAAAGCAGCATGGTTTGTTTGATGTTATATTCCACCACCCTTCCCACACCTCAATCTGCCGTGGCACACCTACTTCCAGAGCATTCCAGCACTGTCTCTTGCACTGACTGCTCCTGGGATGAAGCAGTCTTAGGGAATGCTGCTCTCTACAGAAGGTAAATATCAGAGCCTACAGCTCAGACAGCAACACCCAATACTGCCGGTACCACAGAAGATCCCAGTGCTCCTCACTTTTGAGCCGGAAGGGTCATTAGATCTCTGTCCAGGAAGAGACGCAGTAAGAAATCATGGACGTCATCCAGCCGCTCTGGGCCTCCCATGTTCAACATCAAGATTCCTGTTTTAGGTTTCCTATGGAAACAAGAGATATTTCAAATCCTAGTGACCTCCTGCTTTTACTTTTATTATTATGACAAAACAACCAGTTTATCCTCCTGCATTTGCCTTTTGCAAAGGCAGCTCCTATTCAGAGGCTCCTCCTGCTTATGTAAACGCTCGGGCTACGAACAGGAATGGCCAGACACAAGTATCTACACGATCTTTGCCTTTTTAAACAGTAACCACTTTGTAACACAGACTTTAGCCGGAAACACACTAAGAAAGCTGTCTCGCAGCTGCAGGCTCTAAGGGAGGTTATAAAACAGGGTCTCAGCTGTGGATTCCAACCAAACCAAGCAGCAGCTTTCCCGGAAAACAGATGAGCCAGTCGCACAAGTCTTTGTCTTCATTACTGTGGGGACACATCTCATCTCCTGCAGCAGTGACAGCAGCAAGAAGCCCTTCTACAAATAAATTCATTGCCGGGCCAGTTGTGTTTGGGTTGGGTTTGTCCACAATGGATTTTCTATCCAGGTGCAGGTCTGGCACACTGTTGTAAGGATAACGTCCCACAAGGCACAGCAGCACAGATGGTGCTATCAGCATTTACAGAATGGCTGCTGATCACAACTCTCACCCAGTTTCCCCATGGAATTGTTTCCCCTGCCCAAGAGAGCCCACAGACCAGGATCTCTCACTTCCCAAGCAGATGGTTTAGGTTGCACAGGGAGCTTTGCCCTCCTGTTGTTAAAGCCAAAGTCTTACAGCAGGGCACTGAGAGGAGCCCAGGCCTGCCCCAATGTTTTGGGACCTCAGCTTCTATTCTTTTCCTGCTGGAGTGTGTATCAGAAGGCTGCTGAATAAAAACCCAGGAAGCAGGAACCAGAACTTCAAATAGTAATGATAATGAATGTCCTTCCATTGCTCCTACACCGCCTCAGGCCTTACGTGGGCCCCAGGCTCACCGAGCTCTGCAGGAACAAGGCTGTCCTTGCCCCGCAGAACGGAGAACACGAGGCCGGGTGAGTGCAGCCAGGCAGATAAACAATCGCACACACACAAAGCAGACCAAGCCCCGTGGCTGCTCTGCTTCTATCAGCGAGAGGCAGCGGGCACAGAGCCCCCGCCCCGCACACTTACCGCTCCTGGGGCTGGGTCCGGGGCTTGGCGCTCTCGGTCACCGCGGCGGCCGTGGCCTGGCCTCTCCATCGCACCGGCACCCGCAGCTGGCTGCAGCTCCTCAGCACTAAGGAGAGATAACAGCGCTGATAACCTGCGCTGGGCCGAGGGGCCCCTCGCCAGAACAGCACTAATCCCTCCACAGCCACACAAACCCACTCACAGCGCTGCGAGCTTAGCATTTTCTCGCTCAAGCTCCAGGTCCTGAAATCAAAGAAAGTCAGGAAATCGCAAGCTTCTGCCTTTCTTTGAGCACTCTGTATACTTACAGCTCTGCAGATACCAGGCAGCAACCAAAAAGCAAACCAAAGCCTCGCTAATCTGTGAGTTTCAATCATAACTCCAAAATAACTGGTGACAACAGAGCAGAAACAAGGGGCTGACACTGAGGAGTAAGTGTCAGACTGTGTAACTCCTCGTGGGTCAGACACACCTGGGCACACCCCAGACAAGCACAGCGCTTCCACACCATGACTACAGTGTAGGTTAGACATCGGCTCCTGTTCGACCCTGTGTCAGGAACACGGAGCAGCAACTCCAGAATCCATTTATGTGGGGACTGGGCCACCTTCTGCCTCACTACCCAGCCAGGTGATGGCTATTAATCTGGATTTCAGCATCAGACAAAACCCAGGACTTTACAAGTCTGCGCATATCCACCTCCCTCTCCAGTTCTCTTGGAGCCCCTTTAGCCACTGGAAAGGGCTCTAAGGTCTCGCTGGATCCTTCTCTTCTTCAGGCTAAACAACCCCAGCTCTCCCAGACTGTCTCCATAGCAGAGGGGCTCCAGCCGTCGGAGCATCTCCGTGGCCTCCTCTGAACTCACTCTAGCATCTCCACATCCTTATGTCAGGGGCTCTGCAGCTGAACACAACTAGATTATCCTTAAGGTTCCTTCCAACCCATTCCATACAATTCCATGCTGGTTACAGCCTGTCTTTTCAAAGGCACGCTTCATTCTCCTCGGGAGTTCATCGTCATTGCATGGTATTCTTTTAGTGCAAAAATAGTGTGAATTGCTCATGGTGGAAAAAAAAGGTTAAATTCTGCATCCCCATCTCTCCAGCAATTGTTCAGTGCAACATTTCCCCCGTCAGACCGCAGGAGCTCAGCAGCAATTGAGCCCCAATAGCACAGAGCTCCTCAGCAGCCGACCCACCTGCTGAGAAGAGCATCTTACAGCTCACAGTTCTCTAATAACCTCCTGAACAGATGCTGAACAGCCTCAAAGCCTGCTGAAATCAATGGCAATGAAACGCATCCTGCAAATCCAGCCTCTTACTCGGGATTACGAGTGCGTAGCTGTGGATGCCTGCATCTGCACTTATACAAATGGCTGCAAACTAAAGAACTTCAAGCATCGCTGATGCCTGAAAGGCTCTTTTCAAACATTTATTTTTTACTTCCAGTTCTTGGGTTATTACTTTCTGAGGTGCTGACACTATATGCCAATTATAGAGAACAGTAAGTTCAGAAGTTTCAGTGGCTGCGTTGATACTTCTGCACTGTAACAACGCATTTGTTCTTGCCCCAGAGGGGGCTCGGGCACTGAACAGGCTCCCCAGGGAATAGGCACAGCCCCAAGGCTGCCAGAGCTCCAGCAGCATTTGGACAACGCTCTCAGGCACAGGGTGAGATTGTTGGGGTGTCCTGTGCAGGGCCAGGAGCTGAATCAATGACCAGGAGTCCCTTCTAACTCAGGACATTCTGCAATTGACTGATTTAAGGTGAGGTTTATGCACGTTTTCATCTGCATCATGAAGGACATAGTGCAGAATGGGATGTGCAATGAGGATGGTCCCAGCTTGATGGAACATTGGTAAAAGTGTTCCTTCATATGTTTTAGAAGCGGCATTACAATACTAAACTCTACAGTGAAAACTGGGGTGGGTAAGCACACAGGTGCCTCTCGGTAGGGACACGAAGTGAGCACTGCACGGCCAGGGGTGAGCAGCGGGAGGACAGCGGTGACCCTGCCCTGCGCCCAGGGCTCACACCTCCCACCGCGCCTGCAGCGAACCGCGACACAGGCAGCATTTTTACACAAATGCTTTCAAACAGGAGAGCGGCTTGTTTAAAATTAAATTCCACAGAGGGTAAAATATATAAAAACATAGAAAATCAATGAGAAGCTGAGCCTTACAGGAGCAAAGGGCACGTTTGCCTCGGGTGGAGATACCCCTGAGCATCGCAGCCCGCGGCTGAGGGGACCCCGTGGGTGAAGGGACCCCGCGGCTGAGGGGACCCCGTGGGTGAAGGGACCCCG
>VXAZ01006525.1:175747-214005 GCA_013399875.1 Gymnorhina tibicen
AACAGTGAGCAGAAAGTGGGATGCGGGGATGAGGGGGTGTGGGGACCGGGGCCGCCCGAGCTCTCACCGAGGGCCAGCGCCGCCATCCTGCCCAGCACGTCCCCTGCCATGGCCGCGGCACCGGAACTGCATCACGGGCGCGCTGAGCCAACCCGCCGCCGCCTTGCGTCAGCCAGCCCTCCCTTCCCTTGCCTTCCCCGCACGCGGGCGGGGCAGGCCGGGCCATTCCTGCCCGGGAGGTGCTGACACGTCGGCTTGGTCGAGTTCAACCCCCGGACTCATTGCAAGAGAAGCTGTAGACTTTAGGATATTTATTAGCATTACACTTTTGAAATGTACATTCCATTGAACGAGAGCCATAGGTCATGATTTTTACTATAAAACCATTTCAATAATTAGCTGTAGTTCGGGAGGGGGAAGTAGATAAAAGTAAAACATTCAAACACTTCAACTTGAGTAAAGAATGTGCAAATGTAAAGAGATTCATAAAAACACTTTTTACACTCTAAGAATTGAGGCACCAGCAAGTGAAATACGTTCCAATGAAAGTGACTGATTTCTAGTTATACATCACTGACTGTACCCAGAACTGAAATGAATACCTTGTGCCAGCTCCAGGGGGCAGCTTCCAGAGCTCAGATCTATCCTGATTCCTAATCCAGTCTGACACTGGCTGGAGTTTATCACCAGAGATCTCCTCAGCTCAGCTGTGACAGCTCCGATGGGAGCATCCAGGGCCCTCTCCAGGGCTGAGCAGCCCATGTGCCATCATGTCTGAGCAGTTAATGAAATGGAGCACACAAGGGAAATTGCTTTCAAAGCCAAATATGAAATGTAGATGCAGTTTTATACCAACATATGATTAAAAAGTGAAAAGTCTGCAATTCCAGGCATCACTAAAAAGCAACGCTGCTGGGTTTCCATTCCCAGCACACATATCCTTCACCGTCACACAGAGCGGTCACACAAGGATCAGTAGCTCCATGGAGAACTCTTGGCCTTTCTGTGTTCCCAGGAGTCCAAACACAGAAACTTCTGTGTTAAGACATAAAAATCTTCACATTCTTATGCCACGTAGTTATAAAAGATCCTGACGTTGTTTCGAACAGTTTTGTGCAATCGCTGGGACAAACAGCTCCTCCCACCAGGCACTCCATCAGCTTGTCTCCCGCGTGTCCCCGGAGCCCGTGCCGCTGCCGGCCAGCACGGCGTCCAGCGGGGCGCGCCGCTTGCGGATGCTGCGCCCCGAGGCGATCAGGTCGGCGTAGCCGCGCTGGTGGGAGAAGGCGTAGGCGGAGCGGCGGGCGGAGACACCGCGGCGGAACGCGCTCTGCCGCCGCTTCCACTGCTGCTCTTCCAGCAGGTACTTCCGACGGTTCCTCTGGATCTGCATGCACACAAACACACAGCGGGTCATGCATTAGGACATCACCATAGCTTGAATTGTTTTCATACCTGTGTGCTGTGTGCTGGCTAAGGCAGAGCAGAAGCAGCCAAACCTATCCCCTACACTCTGACATGTAACCCTGGCACTCCAGCCCAGCCTAAATTAAACCCAGACTGGGGCCCTCAGCAGCCTCACGGGGTCTCGGTGGGGTCACTGTGTCTCAGCCAGGCACACGAGGAAACAGCCCCCACTGAGCTGCTGCCTCTGGCCAGCCCTGCGGCCGGTCCTCCGCTCACGGGACCCAAGCCAGGCTTGTGTCGCTCTCTCAAGGGCACCATCACTTGCTTGTCTCTAACATTATCATAAAGTCCCAGAATGGCTTGAGTTGGAAGGGACCTTAGAACTCATCTCATCCCACCCCCTGCCATGGGCAGGGACACCTTAGCACTGACACCAGCCCCTGTAAGTAAGCACCTGCCCTATTAACCCAAATAACACAGATTTCACTCACTTTATCGCTCTCCGAAGGCCAGATTGTCGTGGATAAGAAGCGCTGTGCCACTACAGGCAGTAAGCAAATAGCAATGGATAAAATCATGGTAAGCCAAAGGTATGGCTGTCGCAGAGCATTTGGAGCAGTTCCTGGGAATAAAAAGAGCAAAAGTTAGTTTATGACAAAGCTACATGAGACAGGACTGAGAACCACAAACCACTAGGACTGACCTGTGAACTGAAAGCCAGAAGGGAAGAGAACGTGGATTCCAGCACTGTGAAAGTCAAATGTGATCCCAAAGTAAAGTGCAATACTCCCAAATACTGAAAAAGCATTAACGAAAGTCCAGTAAGACATATCCAGGCCAATCTAAAAGCAAACAAAAATGCCAAATGAGTTTATTAATTCCAAATGATGTCAACTACTTTTTGCATGTTGTTACCTTTTTAGTAGAGAAATTTATAACAGTGAGCAGAAAGTGTTCTCAGAGCACCATAGGTCAGGAAACCAAGCTTACTTGCCTGAAAATTGACGACAAATATCAGAGAGGATGCTGCTGTGACAGCAAAGGACTGATAATCTGCAGGGGCTTCTCCATCCTGTCCCATAGATTTAAGGTAGGCTCCGTACGGGATGAAGAAGATGATCAGTGAAGTTACAGCTCCATGGAGTAAACTTAAAAAGAACTTCTTGTAGTTGAAAAGTAAATCTCTCTGGCCCAAAACATAAAGTCTGGGGAACCGAAGGCTCAGTTTGTCGCTCACATCCTTAACAAAGAGGAAATAGAAAAAGGAAGTTGTTGTGAATTGTTCTCAACATGAGCTTTGAAGAGTGAGAAGCTGAACTACACAGTGTCCCAAAGGGAATGGCAGATCCCTTTCTCTTTCCAATAGCAGGGATTTGCACAGAGTAACGCAGAAGGAAGGCATTCTTAAAAGCCACAAAACCAAACCCCTCTTGTTTCATGGACAGGGCAACCAGTGTAACTTAAAGACCTGGTGGTAGATGCCTTTGGATTCATCTGTTGTAACAACGTGGGATACCTGGTCGAACAAGCCGACGAGCAGGACCGGGAGACTGGAATACAGCACGTTGTACAGCGTGATGAACCAGTCCTCGTAGGCCGTCTGCAACAGAGGGGGAATTGCAGGACTTAGTGATTGCATTTTATTACATCCTTCCCCTCCAGTTCCTGAGAAAACTCGTATGTGCTCTACTACAGCCTCAAGTTCCCTGTCTCGGTGTTCACCCAAAGGCAGCAGCACCTTGGCTCAAGGCTCCGCTGAAACTCTTCAAGTCTGTGTTAAGCTGCCCCACTCCTTCCAAACCTTCCTCCCTGTACAACCATGATCCTGACTTTAGTGCTCTGGAGTCATACCCAACTGCTTGTAACTAACTTGCTCAGTACTCATCACATCCTCCTGCAGAAATCACTGGTGACAACTTCACGTTCCTGACACTTCCCAGGTTAAGCCTTTGCTGCTCCACAGCGACAACAGCATCTGCTTGTTGTTATCCCACACGAGCACATCTTCCTACCTGGGCAGAGAAGCCATTGAAGAACGAGTACCAGATGTGGACTAGTGTGAAAGCGAAGTTTTTGTAGAAGAAGTATCTCAGAAACTTGCACATCCTGATGTACGACCAGCGCCCGTGGACCAGCAGCAGCCGCTGGAGGTAGCGGAACTGTCCGAAGGAGTAGTCACTCGACATGACAGCCTGCATCCCCTCCTGGCCACTGATCCCAACTCCAATGTGGGCAGCTGGGTGAAGGAGACAAATGCCACACACTAGGTTGGACAAAGGGACAGGAAATAACTGGTGCCACATTTGTACTGTCACCTGTATTCTCTCTCAGTGCTTGTTCTGTCAGAATGCACCTGGGAAATTGGACCAGAGGAGAACCAAGCGATGAGACAGAGTGAGTAAAGTCCTAAACAAACTGGCCAGGCAGTTTACAAACACCCTCGGGACATAAACCCTATCCCAGATGGTTTTTTCTCACTGGGATCTCTTGGGAAGCTGTTCAAAGAGTAGCAGGTACAATCCAGGATGGCTAATGCCACCAGGCAAGGGGCAGCCAAGCTACTGCATTGATTGGTCTTTATATTACACTTCTGTAACACACAGCATGAGAACAGATGGGATTCGAGTCCCTGCTCAGGGAATGTCTACAGAAAAAAATAAAACAGATCAGGAAAAACCACTAACCATTTCCTAAAGTGCTTCCTCAGAAAGGGAAACAGGCACAGAAGCTAAAAGCCCCATGGCAGCAAAGCAGATGGAAGAGTCTTCTGACAGAGAAGGACAGTGGAGAGACCGCAGGAGCAGGCCAGAGGAGATCTGTCCTAGCGAGCGAGTTCGATAGCTGCCTTACTTTTGATCATGTTCACGTCATTGGCCCCGTCCCCGATGGCCAGGGTGATGGCCTTCTTGTACTTCTTCACCAGTTCCACCACCATGGCCTTCTGCTTGGGCGTCACGCGGCAGCAGATCACAGCCCTGCATTCGCAGGCCAGATCCACAAAGTTCTTCTGCTGCTGTTCCTTGTAGGCCTCTGCCCTGCTCCTTTTCTCAGTTTGCTTTTCCTTCTCTTCTGCTGTTCTGGGG
This sequence comes from Gymnorhina tibicen, assembly GCA_013399875.1. Classification (NCBI taxonomy): domain Eukaryota; kingdom Metazoa; phylum Chordata; class Aves; order Passeriformes; family Artamidae; genus Gymnorhina; species Gymnorhina tibicen. Next base: position 180,238 of record VXAZ01006525.1, read on the forward strand.
AATTTCAGTTTAAGTTTCTTTTTCTTCTTTTTCTTCTCCAGCAGGATTTCATTCTGTCAAAAAAATAAAACTTACTATGTTCCTTCTGCACCACTTCCAGTCCTACTCCGGGCACTGCCTAACAATACACCTGAGGTCATTATGCCCCCAGCATCCATTTCTGGCCTTTTAATGAACTGCTCGTGCAGACAAAGGAACAGAGTCCTCAGTGCGGGACACTGTAGCCTGGTGGTGCCCCAAAATCCCAAACACTCAGGAGCACAGCCTTTGTACATACCAGCCAGGAGCCAGTGATGATTAGAGCCCGATCTCTGCTGCCCTGGAAGAAGGGCTCGTTCATTCTGAGAGAGGAATGTGGACTGGATCCAGCCCTGTTCCTCTGGTTTTCCAGCCTCGTTTGAAGGAGAGCACTGGAAAGAGAGGGGGAAACTATTACAGAAAAGTCAAGGATAAACTTTAAGCTAGGTCAGTCACAGACTGAAAATCCTGAAAATGAACTCCTCTGTTTTCACTTGCCTGGTATCTTCTCCATAGCAGATGGCCGTTTCCTCTGTTAAGAGTTCACAAGAAAATCCAATATTTTCAGCAGTTTCTACAAAAAATATTAAGAGAAGAAAGTATTTACTGAAAGTTCTGTCCCAAGTAATTGTTGGGAGCAGCCAGAAGCACCTCAAGTGCTCTTAAGTAATTTTTGATTTACGTTTCAGTATGAGAATTCCCTTTCAATACCACAGTGTAGACGAACATGAAAAAAATCCTTCTGTTTTTAGCTGTTTGGCTGTAAGCAACCCCACCTTTTTTGTCACCAGTAAGCACCCAGATTTTAATGTCTGCTTTGGAGAGTCTGGAGATAGTTTCTGGAACTCCATCCTGTAGTTTGTCTTCAATGGCTGTTGCACCAAGCAGCTGGAAGAGATTTGAAATACAGGTGGTTAGCAGCATTGAAACATGTTTCTTTTAATATAAGAATTGAAATGTACTAAAAATGTACAGCTCCTTACAATCAAGTTTTTTTCTATTTCCTCATACACTTTGTCCAGAGCTTCATCTCGGTGACTTGTAGCTAAACTGGCCTCCACAAACTTTTTATTCCACACTTCAAATTCATCCTGGCTTATATCTCTATAGCATAAACAGAGTGTCCTGAGAGTTTCATTTGCAAAGACCTGAAAAATAATTAAACCACACATATCCACAAAAGAAAACTCTTCATTTGCAATCTAAACATGAGGGTAAGAACATGAGCATTTGACAAGTTTGACAGAACAAGTCCAACTTCCAGAACCAATTGCAGGTTTTCATTTGTTTTAATAGCTTAGGAAAAGGAAATTAGTAACACTACTGTCAGAAACAAACCATTTTTGTTTTAGAAACAGCATACAAAATACAAACATACATCGAGTGCCTCTTCTGTGGCTTCTCTCTTTAGATTCCTGGGGTGCAGCCGCTCGTAAATCACCGTATCAGCCCCTTTGCAATACAGCCTGATATCGCCACCAGACTCTCTTACTGCGGAGGGAAACAGCAGAGGTGGCACGCTTATAAAAAGGAATAATTTCAGATTGGATTTTTCAGCCTACTGCCAAGTACAAAAAGTACAAGATGGCATTTCTTCTTCAGTGGACTCAAATGCGTCCCAGAACTGTCACACAGCTGTTAATTCTTGACCCCAGCTTCCCTCGCACGTCCCTTTTCACCCCTGAAATACAAGTGACCTTCTCCATGCAGGCTGGTGGCAATCAGCTTACCAATGACAGACATCCGCTTCCTGTCGCTGTTGAAATCCAGGATGGCCAGGACGTCGTAGGTCCTCTCGACCCCCATCTCACTTATCGTGATGGTGTTCTGCGTTCGGGACAGGAAAACGTACCCGAAATTCCGGGCAGCCGTCACCAGGGCCCCCTCGTCCGGAGAAGCTGCCTGGTAATTGAGCTGACCTGTAGGATTGCAGCCAGGATACACCTGAGGATACAGCTGGATGCTGCTGCAGCACCCGACAGCAGCGCACACAGACAACAGGGACCACGGACCCCCCCCATTCTTCCAAACGGGATCAGTCCTCAGCCTGCTTCCCTCCACGTATTAAAGCAAAAACTCCACGTTTTCTGCCTCACTGTCTTAATTTCTCAATCTAGTCATTTAAACATTTTCAAAAGAAGCCCCAAAAGACAAATCCTTGGCCAGAGACACCAATACAGTGAGTGGAAACAACCCCAAAAACATTAGGAGCAAGAAAGGACAGGACACTGTTGGTTTCACAGAGGTTTCACAAAGATGGGAGTAAAGCAATATTAATATTCCATGTTTTAATCAAATCTTCCAACCCTATGTTTCATATCCATGAATTCAATAGCTGATCACCTCTACGTTTAGTTTTGTTTCATTTAAAAGGGCAGCCTAACACTCCTCCCATATGGGATCAGCATTAGTTGTGGATGTCTCCCTTGTGGAACTGGATTTGAATTAATGATTCCTGCTACACAGGGAAAACAATACTCACCATCAGAAGTGTCAGCCATGACTGTGTGACAAATAGCAAGCAGAAAAAAGAACTTCTGGATTTCTGGTTCCTTTCCAGACCTTATTTGCTCTATCAGATAATGATCATAGAACAAGAACTTTCCATCTGCGTACACATTCCAGCTGAAATCAACTTGCTGCTTAGAAAACAGGGGAAGAGAGTTTGAGTTACCATAGGTACCGTTGCTTTGTGCCCACCTGCATCTCTCCATGCTTTGGCGAGGGAGCGTTCCCATTCCACAGACCGGGATACAGCGGTGGCTCGGATGAACCTACCTCTGGATGGCTCTGGAGCTGCCCCGCTGCATCCCGGCAGTCTCCTGCAAGGCAAGCACCCACAGTCAGGGGGACCAGGCACAACAAAGCTTTTACAACTCACCGCAAAGTAAATCATATCTAGAACATGTATTGCCCTAGGACTGGAAGGAAAGGAACAGGACAAACTGCTGCTCTTACCAATATTTCCTTGTCTGTTTCTAGACTTTGTCCCCAAAGCATTTCTAGTGAAAGTAAAAGAAAATTTGCACAAAAAATTGTGCAAATTACCAATTTTCAGTTTTTCTGGAAGCTGGGAAGTTCCCACTAAAGTTCCTCAATTTCCACTTTGTAAGTGGGAAAACCCCAACAATTCAGTCCTATGCTTTACCCAGTGCCAGGTCTAAATTGTGGAAGTTCAGCTGGAACTAAGAGAACTTGTATGCGCATGATCTCCAACAGGCCTTAAAATTCCTCCTCCTCCTCCTTTGCACAGGCTTTGCATGGATTTACCGTATCTTTGCCCATTTATGCAACACTTTTTAAAGGTCATGATGTTCTGTGTAAGGGTTCCAGTCTTGTCAGAGAAGATGTACTGGATCTGCCCCAGCTGCTCGTTCAGCGTGGTGGTCCTGGCCTTGGCAGCCGTGTCCTTCTCGGGGTAGTACATCTGCAGGTCCCAGTTGATGAAATAGCTTTGGCCAAAGCGAATCACTTCCACACTAAATGAAAGAGAAGGAATGTTCTCACTCCCAGCTGCAGCTCACATTTCTACATAATGACACCTCCTCAGGTATTGCCCTACCTCACATAGAGGGAAATGGGAACCATGGTGTTGAGGACGATGATGTACCCCCAGAAGTTGAGGAAGCCCCGGTAGGCAGGGCTTAAGTCCTGCGCGTCGTAGAGGTACCAGGAGGAGTTGCCAATCTGCTGCTCCCAGTAGGTGTGTCCGATGGCCAGCCCGGCCGACAGCAGGATAAGGACCACGATGATCTACAGGGCACAGAGAAGCCTCTCACACTTCAGAAACATTTGCTCGACTTAAATCCCAAATCCCGTGTTCCAAACGGAATATGACAGGTATTTGTGAGGAGAAATGGAGCAAAAAGGTTTCCCACAAAGGCACCTTTTACATTTCCTCCTACTCCATTCCAGCCCAGCAGGCCAGAACAAGTCGAAACATATTTATTACACGCACACAGGAAGAAGCTGCCTAACTTTGCATTCACAATTCACTTAAAATGTGAATTTTAAACAAAAAGGCTTACAGTATAAACCATGTAGTTCATAAGGGAGTCGATTTTTGTCCTTTTAAATCTTGTCTTTCCGCTATTTTTCATTATTTTTGTGTCAGCACCTAAAAATAAAGAGTGAAAAATTTAAAAAAGAGAACTACAGAATAAGCAAACACGTCGGTATTGCAGTTTTACCGAACTGGGACATGAAATACAGTTGATATCTATAGGATGAAGATTCTTTTTCACTCTACAGGTGTGCTTTTAGTGTGGAAATATTACACACCTGCAAATATGACCATTCCATGGCAGAAGTCTGTATTCCTGATCTTACAGCCACGCAACAAAATCTTATCAGCATCCAGGGAATAATTTGAGTTTTTCCAGGATAATGTTCCTGTAAACTTATCCAGCCGGTTATTGGGTTCTTCACATTCAACCAGACCTAGAAAATTTGGAGGAGAATGTGTTTAATGTACAAGTTAAATCCAAATGCATTGATTTGTACCCACTATAGAAGTAGCTTTACTTTACTTTTATTGACTTGCAAACTATTTGAGCTACGTTTTAATGGCGTTAGGTGTAGAACTGTACCAACCATCAAAGTCTGCCAGGGCACTTTCTTCCTGAAGGTGTCTGTGTGTCACCTTTAGGGCCATTTTGAATTTTAAGTTAGTCTCACTAAGAGAAAGGATAAAAAGGTGATTTTATTAAAATAATGGATACAGGAGAGAAGTTTAAACACAATTAACTTAAGGTCACTACTTCTCTGGGCAACCTATACTAAAGTAAAAAATAAATCCATGTCCTTCCCCCTTTCTTCCTATGTCACGTTCTCCAACAGTTTTGATGTGTCTGTAGCACTCCAGTGGACAATTTTTAATGATTCTTGAATTGTGGGAATCAGCAGCTGGATACAGTTCCCCAGGTGTGGCTTAACAAGCAGGCTCTGACGTACACAATCCTTGCTCTTTTCCTACTCAGCCAAAATTAATTCCAAGACATCCTTAAGGAGAACCTTACCCATCCAGTTCAGCTGTCTCCACGTAGCACAGACTGTTTGGTTCTGAGCTGGACAGCAGCAAAATATCAGCCTAGAAAACAAATAAAAAGACATCAAATAAAGCCAGGTCAAGATTCCTACAGAACTCTCTAGAAACATGAAACAAATGTATCTGAAGCACTTACAGGAACGAAAGTATTTTTCTTCAGACGAATGATATCACCAACTTTAATATCTTTCCATTTGATGGTTTTGAACCTAATACCAAGACAGTTTAATAATTATTACTCTTTAATCTAGAACACTATGCACTCTATAAATCTTACAATACTGAACTTTCCTTAGGAGGAAAAACTGACCTCTTGGTATGCTGTGGGTTTGCTTTTGGGAAACTGCAATTTGGTTACAGCTCGGAAGTCAACCTACCTCTTCTCTTCCCGCTTCACCTAGTTATGCATTCCTGTCCTTCTCTCCAAAGAAGTTGCTCTTAGCACAGATTTAGTGCCAGAGAATTAACTTCAAATCATTCCTTTAAGCAATTCTCTTTCAGCTTCAATTAGGTTTTCAGGTAGGAAGTAGAGAACAGAGCTGAACCTTTCCTATCATCTACAGCTTCAGATCTGTGACAAAGCTTAGCAACAGGGCAATGATCATCACTTACAGAGCTCAGAGGGGAACATACAAACCTTCCATCCTTGATGACATCACATGTCCTGTTATTGACCTCGTTGTCCATCCTGTGACGAGCCTGAAACCGGAGCAAAGAATGTACTCCCTGCTCTGTGTCACAACAGGAGAAACGAGCAACACTGGGTGTGTTTTGCTTTTTATATTAACAGAACATGGTTCTTACAATGTCATCCACCAGGTCTTTGACTGCAGTTATTCCCAGCACCAAGAGCAAGGGCACCAGTGTTGTGTACCATGACAAGGTAGTTATTTGGGGAATCGACTACAAAAGACCAATAAAATCACTTCAGTACAGGATCATCAATCAAACTTTATTCAAAGATATTTCATAGTGATCTGACTAGAGAAAAAAACCAACACATCAGAGAGAATTTTACATCAGGTTGTGAAAATGAACAAAATTCTGTGGGAAGAGTTTGGCTGTCACCCTACTTTGGAATCAGCTTCCCTTTAACAATTGCACTGGCTCATATATTCTGTTGGTGTTTCTGATTTATGAAATGAACTCAAGAAACATCTTTTCCTCATGAAATTCATGAGCTCTACAACGAGTTCATTCTAATACTGTGCAACTTGCTCTCCCAGAAGTCTGCCATAGCTCATCCCAGCTAATACGTATTTGTTGCAGGTTTCTGTTATGATGGGTTTGGTCTCTGCAGCAGTTAAGATAGTGCCCCTCAATTCCCTGACAGGACAGCACTGAATTGTGCCATAAATATTATTGAGCTCAAATTCCCTTCACAGTGAGTATTCTCCATCTTGCTTACCTGCAATATGAGAAGAACAAGGAAATAGAAGTTGGCTGCTCTCTTAAACTGTTCAAACAGATTCAGAGGTAAAAAAGTGATGGGGTTGTACTTGTATGTCTTAATTGCATTTCCCTGTGGGAGAAACCCAAACATCAGTCACACAGCAGAGCTTCTCCTTCCAACACAAATGTACAGTGCATATTTTTAAGCTCTTAATTCTCCATCTCACCTTAAATACGTCTCTTGATAGCCTGATTTTCCGTTCCAAAACCCCAACCCAGTTATTCTTCCCCCACCACCTCTGCTGGAAACACTGAGGAATTGTGAACTCACCAGCCGTTCCAAAGATGTCACCAGGATTAAGAAAGCATTCACCCGACAATTAGCACCTCATCAGGATAAAACAACTTACCGAATATTTGCTTTTCTTGAAGCACAGGAAGATTGTTCTCTTGAAGCTCGGCTGGTCATAGAAGCGCTGATCGTTTGCTTTAACTTGCCAGCTGCAGTCTGGAAGGGACAAAAGGAGTCAAAAATTGTTATAAACGTGAGGGAACAAATCTGCCAATTTCAGGTTTTCTCTCAAATCCATCTTTTACAGGTACTTTCGACTGAAGCAAGGCTGGTACCTGCTTTATAGTATATATCCCTAAAAAAAGCTTTTTAAGACATTTCCAGGCTGTTTGTCCTTACTAGCAATTCAAGTGTATTCTACAGGCAGGAAGAAGTGTTGCTTAATATTTGAAAGTTCTGTGGGAAACCTGCAAAGTAACGTTTATTCACGCTAAATTCCCTTCTCTCCCCTCCTTTGGTTTGCTTCTGTGACACCTGTGAAGCGCTAAGCACTCCAACCCGGGTATCTGCGTTTCTGGAAATGAAGAGGTCAGTTCACCATTCGAAAGCAATTATTTGATTTAACCACACTGCGCCAAGGTTTTCATTCACACCCATAAAAAAGTACAAATCTGCAGTACTCATTTTATTTCTTCAGCCACCAGCTTTGTTCGATTGTGAGAAAACCCAGGAACAGGAATTGCACCCATCAGGTAATTTTCTGTGCCCGCTCTTTCACGGGCCACCCCTTTTCCTCGCAGATCCTTCAGCTCCCATTCCCTCAAGCCTGCAGCACAGACACCCTGCTACCCACAGCCACACACTCGGGCCCTGCCCACACCCAGGGAACTCATTCCCCAGGTTTCGAAGCCGGCTCCCAGAAGCTCTGCCTGCCTGGGAAGGATGACGCAGGCAGGATTTTGAAATGCAGCTCTCCTGACTCATGGGCCAAGCATCTCCCCCTTTCCTCCAGCCCACAGTGATTGTCCTTAACTGCTGCTCTTCCTGGTTTCCTGGGATTCTCTTCACCTATGCACGGGGTGAAACTCCCAGCGGCAGAGGCGTGGGGCCTGGCACGGCTGTGACTAACACTTCAAAACCCAAATCCAGGTGCAAAGACTTTTTATTTTCCACCCACCACAGAGCAAATTCTGGACTGACATATCTGGACCTTTCCTGTGATTACACAACTTTCAATTCCAGCACATTGGTTACAAGCCCAGAAGATAATAGAGAAATATTTATCTTGAAGAACCAGGTTTTGAGTTAAAAGATTATAAGCATGAATTGACAAAGTTACTAAATTTTGTCAAAATGACAGGGCATGAAGGAAAACATAAAGTTTACATAAACATCTCTTTACCACATTCCAAAAACATTGCAGTGTTGATAAAACTGATGGAAAACTGGCAAATTAGGTCCGAGGAAAAATCTGCGGGAAGGAAGCTCCTCAAAATTACTTTAAACTGTAGTACTAACACCTAATATTTGGCAAGCTGCTTTGATAATTGATCAACTTTAAAGGATTTCATCATTAAAAAACCTTAAACTAAACATGTGACAGGTGCTTGTAAAATGAAAACACGTAACAGGTGGCTGTGAAACGAGAGGTGATTGACTGTTCCCACACAAACAGGAAGAAATCTGTATAAATTAAACAGGCTCTGGTTACATTGAAAATACTCGTGCTCCAGCACTGAGAAAAGGGAATTTAGGGGAGCTACAGATGCTTCTTGGGCAGAGGTTCAGAACAGGGATGCCAGAAAGGCTCCTCCCACTGATGTTCCTATGCTGGCAGCAGCCACAGGCTGTACCTGCTGGTTCCTTTGAACTCCTCCTACTCACCTTTTACCTTTCAGGAAACTCATGAAGCTATAAAATGAGCAGTGAGGTGGAAATCCGCTCTGCACAAGCAGAAATGCAGGGAAAACACTGACCGAGCACAGCAAAATGCTTGTGCTGGAGCCTGTTTCCAGAGGATTGGGAAAACAAGTACCTGAAGGTCTCTGAACAGTTCCCAGACCACAGGCCACGTACATCCAGGGCCTGCCTTAATTAAAAGGAGGTCACCATGCAGCTCATTATCTTTACGCAAGGAGCAGTGGCACAGAACTGGGCTGCAGGTTGGAATGAAGCTGAGTTTCCTTCTGACATTTGTTAAATTGAATTGCCGTCAATTACTCCTCCAGAGTCAGATAAGCCATTCCAAACCCTACCTGACAAATAAGCACAGAAGTCCAATTGGTCCCTGAGGCTCAGCCTCTGCATCCAGGATCAGGTACTCCCCAAATCAAGTTCATGATGTTACCTTTTTTCCCGGGATCTCGGCTCTCCTCGGCATCCCTGCTGGTTTGGTTCGGTCCCGGTTCGACCCCAGGCTGCCGACCGTCCAACTCGTCCTCTGTTTCATCATCACTGTAGGGCACCACCTCATCGTTGGGCTGGGAATCCTCCTCGAAGGTGGTCTCCGAATCCCTTTCCGAGATCATGCTGCTAGCACCCTGCCAGCATTTTGGACAAGTTAGGGAAAAGAGCTCATGTAGCAAGTGCTGGAAACCACATCTCTAATTTTACTCTGCTGGTGCTGGGCACCAAACCCCATATCTGAAACCGGTTTCCCCAGAACAGCGCAGGGCATGGGCTTGGTTTTCCAGCACAGACCAGAGTCAGAGGGCAGTTCTTGTCCCAGCCAGCCCTTCATTACTGTTCTGCTATGTGTAATTACACACTGCAGCCCCAGGAACACCCTGTGCTCCCGACACAGGACGTAGGAATTGGGGAGCCCACGAACACGTGTCTCCCAGTGGCCATTACAGCATGCCCTGAGGAGCCACAGGAGCTTGAGCCTTGCTTGGCCACAGTGGAGCACGGAACCAGGCACCGAGTGCCGGGTCAGACATCCAGGGTTCGGGTCACACAGCTGGTCCTTCATTCTGGCCTGCCCAGCCTCACCCAAACCAGCCTCGCTTCCTCTCTCTTCCCATGGGCTGAACATCAGTGCTTGTCACTGCAAGATCCCACATCTTGGTGTCCAAACACCCGAGGACACCATGCGACACATTGTGGCTCAGCCCTGAGCTGTATCAGAGGAGGGATGGTCTCCAGCTGAGCTGTGGCCATGCCTGTGTGCCCTTCAGCTGTGTCTGGACTCTGGACGTCTCCAGCCATCACTGGGTGTGATCCTAATCCTGAACTACACATCAGCTTTCCAGCTTGCCCCTTGACCTGCCTCACCACCATGGCATTGCCTTTGCTAACAAACTCAGCAACCAGCAGGGCCAGCACCAAACCTGCTGACATCCTCCTCAGCGTCTGGTTTTGCAAAGCTGAATCGTCTCCCCTCCCAAGGATCTCCTATAAGAGTGAGATAAATATTCCATGAGCACTGACTGTGCTACTCCAGTGACAGGGAGCTGGCAGGGAGCCCAAGGCAGGCCATGCTCCCAAGCCGCAGCGCTGCAGGGCCCGCCCAGCACAGACTGACAGCCCACAAAATACACCAAACCCACCAGGCTGAGTTTACAGGAATCCACACAATTTCTCCCAAGACCCACTGTCTTGGGGTGACTTTATGCTGTTGTATCCCCTATCACTGCTCTATGCCCAGACATGATTCCTGAGCCTTTCTATGCCTTTAAAACTGGCTGCAAGAGACAGAGAAACAAAAACTGAGTGAACTTTTCAAAACAGTTTGTGCTTCAAGGACACAGAGATTAGCTACTGCTGCTGCTGAGGGGCAGGGAGGCACTGCTTCTTACTTTTCAGTCGGCTTTTTCGGCTCTGCTTCTTCGGAGAGAGACGGAGAGTTGAGGTTTTTTTTCCTCTGGGACTTCGGCTTTTTCCCTTCTTCTCTTCTGGACTTGTTCAGAACACCAGAACATCAGAACCCCACCGGGGGTCCTTCCACCGGCCTGGAGGGGGGCCCCCCACGCCGACCCAGCTTCCAGGAGGAGGAGAGAGGCCGCACCCACAGAAGGACTCTAAAATCTTTCAGGTTCTCTCTCCAGAGCGAGAGATTTTATTATTTAGCATTATTATTATTATTTTCCTGTGTGTTTGTTAAATAAATAGTTTTTATTTTCTCCTTCACTTTCCTCCGAGGAAAATTTGTTTTTCCCGAACCCGGTTGGAGGGAGGGGTGGTTGTAACCTGCCTTCCTTTGAGGAGACGTTCCTTTTGGACGTTTCCCTGAATTTGGCCTAGACCACCACACCCACCCAAGTTGGATGCTTCTCCCTGATGGAATTAGCCAGGAGGATGACAGCTGGTCACTAACAGAGGTGTGGAACCTGAGACTTCTGTGACAGATCATGTTTTCCTAAATAGCCTTGGAGTTAGGGAGTACACCTCAAGCTCCAACTCAGGCCCCTGAATACCTCACTGTGATATTTTGGTTTATTTCCCCTCTTTTCGGCGCTTTAGGTCTTTCTGTCCCGCTAACACCTCTCGTGGGGGACTGCTGGGGGGAACAAGTTCCTCACAGACACACAGCCCCGAGAACACAAAATGCCGCCAGATCTTTGACTGGCTTTCACTCTACAACAACCAGAACAAGCTTGTATCCCTGGCACACAGAGAATCAGCCCTTAGTCTATTAATCTTTACTAATTATCTGCTTAATGATTAATGAACTAATTAGTCATGCAAAAGGTTAGATATCAAAAACAAGCTGCTTTTGTTTTGCATTACAGATGCGTGGCTACGTGGCAATTCCTACAATGCCACCAGCAGCAGCCTGTGATGCTGACTGGGAATGAACTGGGAACGGATGCCAGCGAAGTGATCTGCTGGGGTAAGGTTAAATTAACTGTAGTCACTTTCTCTCCTCAAAGAACTAAACTGCCGACTGGAAAACCTCGTTAAGAGAAGAGATCTCATTAAGTGTTACCCTGCAGGCAGCACAAGTGCTCTGTGCTGCAGGCACGACATTAGCATTCTGCAGGAGGCAATGGAATGGTGCCCGGGGCTGGCCGGGAGCCTGCAGAAAAGCTCCCGCAGTTGGGAGAGAGACGAGAGCTGCTGGGGGACCCAGGGCAAAGGAGTCCTCCAGTGACAGGCTGACAAATTGGTTTAGAGTTAAGTTTCTTGACACCTAGTCTGGAAGAAAAGGGCTGGGATGGCAGAGCCATGTCAGAAGTTCAGAGGAAGGTGGGGAGCGATCACGTGAAAGGGGAGATGGGAGGAACTGACAGCACGGAGCAGCAGAGATGCCAACTAATCCTGAGGCAGCAGGTAAGAGAGGGGAGCGCACACCCAGCAGCACCTGGATGCAGGAAGCACACACAGAAACTAAAGAGGAACAAACATGGCAAGAAGAGAGGAGGCCACTACTGATTTTTGATGTGGTCACTATTCTGAGGACTGTGGAAACAGTCCACGGACGGCCTGAGATAGAACAACACAGTTGTTAAACACTGCTTGATAAAATACTCAGAGAACACTTTAAAAAGCTGGTTCTTGGCTGCATGGTCCTCATTTCCTAGTTCCTGACTTGACAACGGGGGTTTCACACTGCTTCAGATCAGTTTCAGATCAGAAAACCTTACATTAACCACTTCAGTCTAGAGGACGCATCAGCTCACACTGCCTGGGCAGGTGGGGAGCAATGCCCAGCTCCCAGCTCTGCCTCCTAGCTTGGGAAATCCTGCTGATCCAACAGCGGTATGGATGTATGCGGAGGTAAAGGAGAGCAAAACAGAATTAAGCACAGGTTTAAGTGTACCTGACCCAGTTTATTTACTAAAAGGGCAAACTCCACAGTGCTTCAGTCACTCAGGTTTTGTGTCTACTCCTGCCTCAGGGCAAGCACCTGATAATTTGGAATAAATTAAACCTTGTAAAAACTCCACTTACTGCATTTGTTTCAAGGCAGTAAACAACAACCAAAACCAATCTTACACTAAATTCTTCTCTGGAGAGTCACTGCACATGACACTACTGCAAGAATCTGGGGTGACTTCCTGCAAATCCTTCTGATCAAATCTGATCCTTCAGATCATCACTCAAAGTGCCCTGAAAGTTAACGAATCCATCTAGAACAAGGGACATGGATAGCAAAAGGATTAAAATGCCACTAAAGCTGTTATTTGTGTTTATTATGGATATAAAGACCCACGATGTGAAGCACAACAAGCCTCACCATTACACACCTGCTGGCCACCACAGCCTGTGCACAGCTCACACCCTGCATGTTCCTGTCCTTGCTCCATATTCTGCACAACCTCACACACTCTGGCAGTGCCAAGCTCAACAGCTGCTCAAACCTGGCCACGCACTGTTCTTTCAGAACACAACAACATCAGTATTTTAAGCAAGAATCTCAAAGCAAACTCAAACAGTACAAAAAGTAACTCAGAGAGACCCTTCTGAATTGCTTCAGGTCTCTGGAGTTAAAATAGGACAAAAAAGCTACAGCAAGACGTTTCACTGATTTAACTCTGCATTAGAAAAAGTACTTAAGTGCAAAGCCTGATCCTCAGACATAAAAGATTTATTTCTTTACTATGTGTTACTGGAGAAGCACCCAGCATTGCCAAACAAAACCTGCTTAAGGGAGGGCTGAATACAAACTTCCAAAACTGCACTAGAAAGCCAGGTCTGACATCAACCTCTTGGGTGGGGTTCCCACAAGGACATGCTGGCAGATGCATGATCACCCCAATTACATTTTCCTTAACAGACAGCAGGAATTATTCTGCCATCTCCAGCTGTCCCACAGCACTCACCTCACCAGTAACGGAGAGTCAGAGCCAAAATGGGAACACGGACAAAGACAGCCTGGTAGGGAACAGCAACCGAGTGGACCCTCTCAGGGCTGCAACCCCAGCACCCAAAGGAGAAATCAGAGCCCACAGAGCACTTGGATGGCTCCACCAGAGCAGACACCTGTATTCAAGGGGCTCAAGTCCATACCCCAGCTTATACCCTGAGAGGTTTCAGAATGATTCTTCATCCATGAGCACAGGTTTAAGGGATGGCTCTAACAGCACCTGAGACCTGAAGTTTGGAATTGCAAAGACAGCCCAGGATCCACTCTCGGGTCATGATCCACCCTCCAGCCTGATAATGACCCAGTTGGGTACCAGTTAATGCTGCTACAGTTATTTTTAACCCCCCAAAACATGGTCAGAAGCCAAGGCCTTGGACAGCACATACTGCGTTTCTGCTCTCCCCTCAGGGATCGCAGCCAAAGGCTTTCGCAGAGTATCGACCTTCATTAAAAATGTATTCAACAACTCATCTCCCTGGAACCAGAGCTGCTACAGGGAAACAGGCAAATCATAAACTGGATTTGCTTCCAATCGATGAGACTGGATCACTGATTACTCAAAGCAGATATGAAATGTTACAGGTAACAAGTGCTTGGACAGGCAGATAGAAGGGTTTTCTGAACAACTCAAACCTTCCAGCTAATCTTTATGACATTTTGAGAGGAAAAGAAAACAGCAGCTGAAATAGCACGAATCAGCACAAATGGGCCAAGGAAATAACCTTCACTCCCAACACTACTGAGCTTCAGGTAGATTGCCATGCAAATTACATGCTTAAAGCTGATGAGTTTGTAGAGCTATTTCACACACAACAGCTCCGGTCACTTCCCTGAATGACTGCTTTACAGTAATTGAACACCCAAAAATTATATCTTGAAGGGGATGATTTCCCTCAGTCATCTGTTCTGAAACACACTGGCTGTCACATGCACCCTAAGAAAGGTAAAGCCCAGCCCCTGGAATGCCCCGGAGAAAGGCAAGCTCAGGAGTTCAGGTATCTGCTTTGAGGCAGCTGAGGCTCAAGAGCGTAAGGTAATCAAACCCAGCTCCTGACCCTACACACCTTCCCTGCACTGTGACCCTGGAAACAGTTCCCACTGGAACCTGCCAACACATGCCTAACATGAGGTGACTCAGAATCACCCCAAAAAGGTTAAAATTGGAGTGATTCCAGTATGGCTGCAGATAAAATGCTCATGGGCAAGTCATGCACCCACACAACCCAGGACACCACAACGTGTCAACCCGAGATCTCCACACAACAGAACCACCAAAGGTTCCAGCTCTCCCTGACACGTGAGAAATCCTTGGGGATCCTGTTCTGCAAGTGACAGGCCCCAGGTGAGTCAGCCTGGCTGCACCATCGAGTGCTGCCGTGCACCCAGCCCCTCATTTTACACTTGTTTTACACACACCATTTTTAAATACAAACTGTATCTATTTGACTCACAATACTACCTTAACACAGGCACCTACAACTGCTCTGGAGGCTGTACAAACTCTGAGGATTAAGGACTAATTCCAGCTCCAAGAGACTTTTTAATTGCTGCTGTGCACAGCCAATCTTGCAACACCCACAGATCTTTCCTTTGCAAGGAACCACCCCAGCCCCTCCTCCTATGCCATAATGGCCCTGATTACCCACACCATCAGGAGGCAAACACCACGGTAAAACTCTAACACTCTGCCACCACCAAGCTCTGAAAATCTTACTTTCAAAAGCTGCTCTTGCCAAACCTGGCTGCAGGGAGGTGACTGTTCCTGCCCTGAACACTGCAGACCCATTCAAACAAGCTGAGACACCAAGACCCTGAAACCCTCTGGAGAGAGAGTACAGTTTTGTGCTGCTGACAAATGTTCAAGTCCCATCTTGGGGAAAAAAATAAAAATAAAAAGCAGAGGCTATTGTGTACTCCCCAGTGTAGCTGCTTATTAAAACTTGTATGAAAATAAGTATGAAGGACATTCCAACATAATTAATTTATCCCGATGAGCCAACAGGATTTGACACAAGGAAGAGACTAACTAGACACCAAGAATTTAACAGAAAATCACCCCGAGAAAGAGAGACCCACAGCCCACAGGCCCAGCTGCCTGTGGCTAAGCAAAAATGGTGGAAGATGGGCTATTGCAGAACCAAAATCATCATTTTCCCCATTATCTGCCCCAGGATTTCTCATTAACAGATCTGCAGAGTTCCATCATTTAAAGTCCAAGGCAAGGCAAGCTATCTTTGCAGAAGATAAGAGGGATGGTAACCTTTGCTCAAGCTGCAAGTTCCAGCACACTCTGAAGGGGTTTCAACCTGCCTTTTAGAGGGTGGTACCTTGCTTTTAAGGTTCATGTTATACAACAGCCTATCTTGAGGTTAGTGGAGGAAAAAAGAATTATTTTTGTGCACGCTTAAACTGCATTGTTTGGAGTAGAAGATTTTTGGAACTTTACAGAAAGTTTTTTTCCTAGCTATCACCCTCACCATCAAAACCAGCAGATATTTTTAACTGGATAAAACAAAGGTTACTTCCTGCTACTAAGGTTGGAGATTTCATGAATACACCTTTTCTGGCAGCATCTACAATGGACACCGAAGCCATTTTCCTAAACTGACCTTTATCCAATGGAGTGTGTGACTGAAACCCAGACTGCATCACAGATGCTGGCACCGGCCGCTCATGGAGAATCCCGTGTTCAGCTTCAAATCAGGCTCCATCTGCAATGAAACAACGTAGAAAATGGTTTATTGGCTGACTTCCACCTTGTTTGCATGCCATAACAAAAAAATATTCTCTAGGAAAATCGTGAAATTAATTTGCCTTGCAAAATTTGTTAAGAAAAAGGGAGATTTCTGCTTAGTTCTCCAGACCTTTCCATGCTGCTCCTCTCCCTCCTCTCAGGGAAAAAATCACTTTGGCAAATGGTTCTTTCCTTGATTTGTTTCCTGTTTTCCTTACACCCCCTTTTTTCTTTTAATGCTTTGTTCTACATCTCCCTGTGCATCATTGTACAGCATTTTGTACCCAAGAGCACCCATGAACTTGCTGAAATTGCCCATTGTGAGGAAAAATCACCCTGTGAAAAGCCATTGTCCACCAAGGAGACAGGGGAGCCCTGGAACTTTATTCAAATAAAGGGAGAGTCCTCTGGGGCACACCTCCGTGGGGTTTCTCTCTCCAGGTTTTGGAGGG
This sequence comes from Gymnorhina tibicen, assembly GCA_013399875.1. Taxonomy (NCBI): domain Eukaryota; kingdom Metazoa; phylum Chordata; class Aves; order Passeriformes; family Artamidae; genus Gymnorhina; species Gymnorhina tibicen. The sequence continues at coordinate 196,981 of VXAZ01006525.1, forward strand.
TGCCGCCTCCTTTTATCCCAAACTCCTGGCTGCGTGTTGCCCTCTTCCTTTCGCCATCGGCTGAGGTACCAGGAAGGCGCAACCTTCCCGAACCGCCTACCACATATTCCCCCTTGAACCTGTCATTTTACCCCAAAGTTCAGAAGTTCAGCCTGTCTGGGCTCTGCAGTAGACTTTGTGTGGACCCATTTGTCCTATTACCCTAAGGTTCAGGAGTCAAACCGTCTGGGCTCTGTGACAAATTTGTGGCTTGAGGTTGGTAGAGACATTTCAGAGACATTAACACCCATTCCCTGTTTCTAAAGGCATTAGAGCACATCTTTCCTATCGCCATCAATTGTCAAATTGTCAAATGAAAAACCTATTTCAAGTTTATATCAGAACACGTGGGGTAAACGCAGCACACGTTCCAGAGGGATTCTGTAAGCTTGCCAAAAAGCAGTGCTGTCACAGAGCTCGGCACCTGCCGAGCAGGGCTCAGAGAATCGGTCTCGAATGAGGATCATGCCCTTCACCCCGACAAGCACAGAAACAGAGAGGTTAAGTGATTTGCCCAAGGCCATTGGGTAAGTCACTGACAGAGCCAGGGTTGGGTTTCAGAAGCTCCTGGCAAACGTCCTGCATGCAATTACAGCTGCACAAAGCATCTCATTTAACAGAGGCCTGGCCGAGGAAGAACATCAAAACCCCTCATATCTGAAACACCACCAACCAACCCCCTTCCCACGTTTAAGAGTAGGCAACGCTTCATGCTCAGGCCAGTGTCATTACTCAGCCCTCAAACAACAGCCACACCGACAACAGAGCAGGCAAATAAATTGCAGCTCATTTTAAAATAGCTTCAGTGCAAGTGGCTTTTGGAATTCACCATCCCAAACTCCAAAGCAAAGGTCCAGAACATTCACATGCTGTCTTATACGGCAGAATTAACAGTTTAGAAGTTACCGAAAATAATCTCTACGATACCTACAAGTTAAAACAGAGACAAACAGGGGCCTGGGACAGGTACGAAAGCAACCACACTCTAAGGTGAACACCAGTGCAGAAGCTGGCAAGGAAAACTTCAAAATGGCCAAATACTGCTCGACTTCTAAACCAGACTTTGAGGAGAAAGACAAATCAAAACCTACAACCAAACAGAAAACTGTGAGCAAGCCTGAGCCAGCACAGACATTTACAGGGAGTTAAATCCAGGGACTCCAGCAGCAGCCACACAGGTGGGGACTGCTCAAGGGCCAGGTGGCCACCCCAAGTCCCAGCGGCCCCGGTTCTCCACAGCCATGCACCGAGACACCCCTCACCCCGGAGACAAAACACCCCGCGCTGTTACTCATTACCAGCACCATTCGCTGCCAGAGCTCCCTGTGCAGTTTGGCCTCTTCGGTTTCAAACCTCTCCTGCTGACACCCGAGCCAGCGGTGAAATGCTCCATTAGCTGCTCCATTTAGCACAGCTCCATCCCGACTCCAAGGAAGGGATGCTGTTTAAGCTATAGGCACGAAGCACGAGGTAACAGGATCGAGACATCGATTTTTTTTTTGTTTTCCAAGCAAGTCACTGACTTTACAAGTAACTTTTCCAGTACTTTCTGTTGCAGAATTACTGTTCCTTAATGCAGAAACCTATTGCTGCTCTGATGGCTGTATAAACACTGACTAATGAGTAATCACCCCGCAGTCCTGAAGGCTGTTTTCATCATTTATAGATATGAGGGGGGGAAAACCGGGAGCAGGGCAACCAGCCCAAGGCCACGAGAGCGAGTCAGTGCCCGGGGGCCTCGGGGAGACCGGAGACAGCCGAGCTCCGCTGGCTCCCCGTGCCTTACCTCACCTCCCAGCAAACTCCTGCGCTTTCCTTAAACTTCCAGACTGGAGAAACTCTGCGCTGAGTTCGACGATCACCGGCCGCACATCCCGCGGATGGCAGCGAGGGGGACGCGCTGTCCCGCTGGGCTTTAAACCCCCAAAATAGCGCGTCGGCGTCCCCGCTCCGAGCAGGTGATGTTCTGGGAAGGAAAGAGAAAGAAAGGGAAGGCGTTCCGGGTGCGCCCGGGGTCAGCTCCGGCCCCTCCTGTGCGGCGGGGCGGGCCGGCACACAGCCCAGCCCCGACCCCCGGTCCGCAGCGAGCGCGGCACCTGCGGAGGTGGCGCTGGACGAACCTGGGGGTGATGGGTGCACCGCGCCCCCCGCGCCACCGCCCCGCGGCCCCGAAGCCCGCAGCCCCTCCCCGGCAGCCGCTGCCCCGCAGCAGCCGCCGGGCGGGAGCCCCCCCGGTTCTCCGGGCGGGGAGCAGGGGAGGGGCCGTCCGGGCCGGCCCCGGCCCAGCGCGGCCGCTCCCGCCGCCGCCTCCCCGCTCGGGCTCGGGGGCGGCGGGACCCTCCGGCGGCTGTTGGCACCCGCGGGAGATGCTGCCGTGCGGGGCCGGGGGTTCTGGCACCCGCGGGAGGTGCCGAGGTGCGGTTCCAGGGTGCTCCGGAGGTCCCTGCTGCAGCGCCAGCCCGGGGGAAGGATGCGGCGAAGCTCTGGTGATAGCTGGGACCTCCCTCCTGGCGTTGTTCTAAGTGACAGGATTGCTTTATCCCTCCTTATTTACTGGACTGTACAGCATTACAGAGAGCTTTGGAAAGGCTACGGGATTTTAACCTTTTGGCCTTTTAAAAGCTCAGAATGGACTCCTGGTTCTGAAATCCTTTTGAGGAAGGACTGGAGAGTTGAGGGATGCTCAGGAGTGATACTGTTAAGCAATGGTTTTGCTCATTAATTAACAGATAAATTAATTAACAGATAAAACGGTCATATTTAGGGATGACAGTAGTGCTGTTCTGCCATATGCACATTTGTTCACAAATAATGCAATTTAGGGCAAGTGAAACACAGATATGGTTACTGATCTGATTAAATATAAAGAAAAAGAAAAATACTCCCTGTCTCTTAAAGTGATGACGGGCTGCTGCTCTGTACTAAAAGTGATCTTTGTTTTGGACTGGCAGGTATTGGAGAGATCACTTGGTTTCTTTTTCAGCAGCAACAATAGTCAATTTTCCTGTGCCAGAGAAGTCTTGCTCAAAGAGACTTGGTTTTCCTAGACCAAAAATGTGATGCTGAGTTCCAGAGCTGTGTCTTTCAGCACTTTTCTGTTTTACTGCCTGCCTCAAATTCCTCACACCAGAATAAAACCAAAGTTAATTAAAATCAGGAACATTTTGGCTTAACAAAGCAGCAGAGGTTGCTTCTACCTTTGACAATTCCCATTCTGTGCAGGATGTTAATTCCTGAACATTTGGGCTGAACATTTGGCTTTGACTTCAGTATTCACAAGGCTGCTGCATGCAAAGCCTGGTTTGTGGGACACACTGTCAGGGAGTTTACTGGAGATAAAAGGGCCCCTTAACAGTGATTAATGGCCCAGCCCAAATATTAGTTTTACACTTACGTAGTACAGGTCCATGTCTGAGGGAAACAGCAGCTGTTCCATACATGGGGGCCATGAGGAGGAGCATCCACCGCTGCCCCTCTCAGACCCTGGTCTTGGTCAGTCCCAGCAGGTATTTCCAACTCTGCTTCGGGACTTTTCTCCTCCATCCTTTCCTTTATTCCTCAGTCTCATCTTTCACTCGGGCCCCTTCACCCCAAAATAGCAACATGCCCTAGTCAAAAATACACGCCTTTCTGTCGCACTGCTCCTTCTCTTCCTCTCTTTCCTTTTCCCCTCCCCCTTTTAAATTAAAAACTTTCAGACAAAATTGATAGATTAGAGGTCTTCCTAGGCTAAAGCCCTGTTTCAGTGTCAAGAAGGCTGAGCCCAGATCTTTTGGAAGTTTCAATTTCCTAACATCGATATCTAGAAGAGCAAGAAACAACAAATCAGTAGCAGCCACAGCTCCAGAGATAACCCTCAGGGCCGAGGGATACCTGTGCCTTTGTGCCTCCTCACACAGCAATGTGATTTCAGCTGGAATATTGTTCACTAAATCAGCAAAAGGGGTGGTTTCACCTTGTGCCAGAACCTTAGAAGTTCTTCTAAGAACAGATTAGCAGGAGACTCGTGTGATTGTGTACAGGTTTCTCCTTTTCTCTGCCCAGGTACTTTCCTGCCGCATGTTTGGCACTTGGCTGGAGAGAGCTCAGCTTTAATCAGGCTCCTTTCCAACTGAATTGTTAATTACCATAGCTGGGGTTAGTGCGGCTCAGCAGAGAATTCCACAGCGACGGAGCAGTGACTGCTAAGCCACACTTAGGGTGTGCCTTGTTATTCCCTGGATAAGGGACCCTCTCGTGCTTACAGAAACCTAACGCAACAGAAATCCTAACACAAATTTCACGGCAAGGACACGGAGGTGTGGAGATTTTTCCTACTCCAGCTAAAGTGTTGTTTCCCGTGCATTCTCCTTCCTGGCTGTGATCCATCAAATGTGTACTCATGGATTTTATACAAATCCATGTTTCTGTAAAACCTCTCCACCGAGCATGGCACAGGCGTTTCCCACGTGGAGAGCAGCTCTTTCCCCCAGGTTGTGAAATCAGGGGTTGACGTTTCTAAGGAACACAGAACGGGGTCCTTGACTCCATCTCAATCCGAATCTGCTTTCCTGAGGAGCTCCGGTGTTACTCCTTGCTCCTGCCAACAGATGGGGAACCACACCGCTGAATTCCCGGCGTGAGCTCTGCGGAACAGCATGGACTGACCTGCTGCTTCCAGGTTTGCTGCGGTTCCCGAAAGAGCACATTTGGCTTTAAAATAATGCTTTAAAAGCATTAGATCTACATGCTGTCACTCGGGATCAGCTTAGGAAGCAGGGGAGAATGGAGTTACTGGGGTCTGGGAAATGACAAATGCTGCCGGGTTCAGTGATCCATTCAGAGTAGTAGAATATGCACATGGTCTTGCAGGGGTATTTGGAAATGAAGGATAAGACTGAGGAACTAAAAATCACTGACCTGAGTTCTGTGCCTGTTTCCATTGTATTTCCTTTCTGAATTTCCTTTCCCCAGAAGAGCTGAACTGATTTAGTCCTGGAGCTGTGCAGGTGTTCAAGCACTTCATTCCTCCTCAAGTTCCCACTTGGAATTTCAGTGGGAAGGTGAGTTTTGCTCACAGATTGGTCTCTGGACCCTTTTGAACATGGAAATGTTCCCATCAGAGTACACTCAGAAAGTCTTCTTTTTCTGTTTGGGTTTGTTGTGGGTTTTTTTTGCTTGGGTTTTTTTGGGGTTCTTGTTTGTTTTTTGTTGTTCTGGTGGTTTTTTTGTTTGGGGTTTTGTTTGGGTTTTTTTTACAGTAGAAGGTTTCTTTTTTTTTTTCCCCTCCCTATGAGTCTGTGTTTCCACAAATCAAAATTCAGGCTTTTCTGGCTTCACTCTTCCTTGCTGCATTCTGTCTTCTGTGATTGTGATGAGTCTTTCCTTAAGGGAGCATTATTCATTCTTAGCTTTCACCCGGTGTATCCCATTGTTCAGCTCTGGGCAATTGTTTTGGGATATTATTGATTTTATGACTTGCATTGTTGTCTGCACAAAACCGGGCCCATTTGGGGTAATTTGCTGCTTTCATACTTTCTGAGGGAAGGGGATGTATGTTGGCTTGACTAAAGCAGCAACAAAACACTGCTATTATTTTATGTGGTTTAAAAAGGGAATCCATCTCGTGTTTCCCTGGAGGCACTTCTATGATCAGGAATTACTACAACATTACTCAGAGCCCTTTGTGTGGGTGTTTACTTCGGGATGTTATCCCAGATAGTGCACATTGCTGTTCTCCTGACTGGCTGGCCTGCAAAAAAATATGGGAAAAACCAGTCTGCCAGGCAATTCTAGCCGTAATTCCATGAAAACTCGCAGTAGCAGGGGAATCCTCCAGGAGACAGCGAGGTATCATAGCAATAATATTACTTACAAATTCAAAGCATTGTACAAAGATTAAATCATCTCTGGAGCAATTCCAAGTGATTTGTCCTAGTAAAGTGATTCCAGTGACTGAAATGCTGATCACACTCCAGCAGGCAGGGAATACGCTTAAGGAGAAGAAAGTAAGAACACCAAGGACAAATTGTGGCTGCAGGGTATGCATCCAGATGCTCCTAATGGATTATTCTGCCCTACAATTGCTCTCTCGCCACATGGGCGGCCTGTCTGGGCAGGGAAGCAGAGGTTTGAGACATAAAAGGAACAATAGGTTATGTGGATTGTTATTTTTTCTCTATTACAGGAGCAGTTTGCAAGGAGGACACCCAGCTCTGTGCAGATTTCCAGCAATGGCTCCCTGCACATGGGAACAGGTAAGGAGCCACTTGTGAGCAGCCAGGTCCTGCCATGGGACGACACAATTCCACTGGGACTGGGAATGCAGCTGTCCCCGGGATCCACAGGGTTTATCCATCACGTAGCAGCATCCCCCTGTTTTACCAGAGACATGTGAAAGTGAGTCAGTTTGTTTGTTTTTGAGGGAAGTTGCTGCTTTTAGCCACCTCGTAATGGCATTTTATGTAACATGTTCATGAGTGGGCCTGTACCAACAGCCATGCCTGTATATATATATATATATATATATATATATATATATATATATATATATATATATATATATATATATATATATATATATATATATATATATATATATATATATATACATATGTATGTATGTGTGTATATATGTATATATATAGTAGAGGCATTACAATAAAGTGGCCGCATATATATATATATATAACTTGTCACAGCATCTTTCTTCTTTTCGTGGCTTAAAGCTTCCATGGTTCTTTTGCAGGCTCCATATACACAGGAAAAAGAAATTCTTTTGGTCTTTGTCCTCTTCTGTGTACCAAGGAAGGTGCCTCATGGAAGTGAAAATGCTGTTCTCTATAGATGTGGCTTGAAGCCTGAAACTAAGGGGAAAGTATTCTAGAAAAGGAATCACTGAGCAGAGCTCATGTAGAGCTGTGGCAAAGATTGATTTGAAACAGAATGAGGGCAGGGAGAGGTTGTACTGGCCAGCTGGGGGTTGGACTTTGCTGATCCCTGTGGGTCCCTTCCAACTCAGGATATTTTATCATTCTATTCAAGACTTAAAATTAATATGCAGAGAAGTGTGAGCTAACTAGAAATTCACTCACTCATCCTACTTTAAGCCTCCATTACTGCTTAAAATGGCTGATTAATGTTGTTAGACGGTGATAGCATTCATTTGATGAACTCTCAAAGTAAGCACAGTGGAAATGCCTAAGCACTGGATTGCTGGTAAATGTGATTTATGCTTTGTGTGTGTTGGTCTAGAAAATGTCAGCAATCTTGATGTACACATAGCTGCATTAAATTTGTGCAGCTTCTTCAAAAGTGCTGCTATTTGGACCAAAACAAATCCATAATATATTCCTGTTACAGGTGTGTGCCCACAGGAGGATGCATCCAGCTCTGGCTGATGAGAAAAGAGGCAGAGCCCCGCCGCAATCCATGGGGACTCCGTAACCCACAGAGTTACACGTGCTGGAGCTTTTGACAACACAGAATACCTTCACTGATGTCTTTTTTCTCTCTCTACTAATCCTCCTCCCACTCAGCAAGAAAAGTAGCTGCACAGGCTCACACAGATGTCATGCTATCAGCCTTACTCTAGAATAATTTAACACATCTCTGGAGAACTGTTCCTGACTCTTGTTTGGGGAGGTTGGGAATCAGGTTCCCTGCAGTGTTCAACCTGTGCCCTCGGATAAACAACACATTTAGGTCTTGGTTGATTACCATTTCCTATTCTTGCTCTCAGAATTCCTGCAAATTGTTGTCTTGCCAGAGAAGCTCCGAGAAGCCTGACTTGGGTGGATGGAGCTGTGCTGTCCCCAGCTTCCCTCTGCCATGTGTTGCCAGCCCCATGAGTGTCAGCAGAAACAACTGTGTTCAGAATTTATGAACAGACAAGCAAAACATGTTTGGTACAGAAATGCCAATCTGCTGAAGCTCAGGTAGCCTCAGATGGTGTTTCTGACAGATCTGTACGTCTTCCTTGCTGATGAAGATTTATCTCTGTATCTTTCTGTGTCAGGGAAGGAGTTTGCTCTTTTGAGGGTGGTTTGAGTACATGAGGTATGTGATTGCCTCCCTGGAGAGCATGTTCTGCCATTGGCATGAGCTGCTACCTGGAGGGTCTTCTGGCAAGAGGAGGTGTCACTCACTGCATCCTTCTGGCTCTTCTTCCCAGCATACCAGATGGAGATGAATATGGAAGCACCAGAAGAACAGTCTCCACATGATGTTTATCCAGTTCAGGACTGAATTTCATCCATGGCCCCAAGAAGTTTAGAGGGTGCTATAAAGAAGTGTAATCTTACAGAAATAAATAGTAAGGCAGATAAGGTTTTAAGGCAAGAGAAAACATCACAGGTTTCATATAATCTGGCACTGGCCATTTTTGGTTTGCCAGGGTAAGTGTCTCTACTCCCTGTGTGGTTGATGGAGGAAAAATGTCCATGAGTGTAATTCAGAGGCTGGATGGATTGAACTGATTCCTCTTCAGAGCCTAAATTGGCTCGGTAAGTGTAAACCATACAAAGTCCTCCTTTTTCAGGGTAAGACCTTTCAAAGTAATCTCAGTTTTTACATTTTTGCACAATTCTTAATCCCATTCTATTCCTTCGCTGTATTTTGGGCACGTTTGGAACCTGTGCCACCACTTGACCCCACGTATGTGCATCAGCCCCATGACTCACCTTTGAGCATTACTTACTGCACATGGTAAATATTGGGTTTGTGCAGCAGATCTCTGGCAGAGGGGTTATTTCCCCAAGTTTTTGTGTGAATTAGAACAATCTGGGATACCCTTTGTAGACTTGTTCTATGCTTCAGTGTTTGACTCACGACTCTAATCTGGTACCATCTTCATGGCTTTATGTACCTCTTACCCGCCTACAGCTCAGATTGATTTTCCTCCTACTCACCCTTTTGCTCACTACTCTCCTCCCAGTTCTCCTCTAACTAATCCCTCATTTCCCTCTGCTCTGTTTTGTTTGTTCCCTCTTCTTCCCTCCTCTGTGGTGCTCAGCCTGTCCAGCTGGGGGATGCTGGGCCAAGGGTGCCATGTGGGCCTTACAGCCAAGGGGGAAGTGCCTTGCTGGGCTCCTCAACAGACTGACACTGAGTATTTCCAGGAGTATTTTGGAATATGGATTTTCTTAACTGGCATTCCTTATCCTATACCAGAACTCTCTTGTACCGTTAATCCTAAGTAATTAATTATTAGGCTGTCTTGAATTTGTGTTTTGAAGAGAGACCCTGCATTTCCCAAACCATCCCCAGGCTCTGGGGAAATGTTGGGCAGCTTGAGTTGAAGCTAGACAAACAGCATAAGAGAATAGAGGGAAAGTATTCTGGCTGTTTTGCACATGGTTGCTTTCATGGTATGCCCTACAGTCCCCTCAGCCTGCAAGTGAACTGTTTATAAAGATAATTCCACTAAGCACAGACAACTGATTCATTTCCCTACAGTAGTCACACACAGAAATCCTAATGAAACACTTACACATTAACACTCTGCAATTTTATTGCTGCAGTATCCACTGCTGCAGTATTCCTGTGGGTTAAGGCTCCTGGGGAAGTTCAGTCAATAACTTGTGCCGTGACAGTTTGCTTTGGTTGAATGCACAGAAATTTTTAAAAACAATACAAACCCAAATGGAACCGAACAGCTCATTGAACAGGAATATCCGAATGCCTCAGTGTGAGATGGTGGGACGGGGGCCACATCCTGGCAAGCACTTCATGGGGTTGGAGCCGAATCTTTCACCTCCTTCAGAGAGATGCTGCTGCTTTCTGTGCCTGAGGATCTTCCAGGGTCTCCAGGTTATTAGTATCCTTCTTCTAAAGAGCATGTTTTAATCAAGAGCAGGTATTTCCTAAAAGATTTGATTTGGGGACATCACCTGAAGGAAACCACAAAAAGTCACTTTTCTCCCAAATCTTTACATCCCTGTATGGAAATGGTTAAAAGCTTCTTACAACTCTTTCAGGAACACCTGTCAGTATTGTCTGAATTCACACAACTGAAATGAAAGCACAGAAATGGTAAAGCTCATTGCTGCTTTTGAGAGAGGGAGATCCAAAATCTCTCTTTTGGACAGGAACAAAGATGGGGGGCTGAGATTTCTTGCCAAACTTCACTGAAGTAGTTTGTCTGTTATTAATTGTATGTTTGTCACATAGGTCATGTCTTGGGGATCACTCCTGTTTCTCCTTCAGACATGGTCAGGTGGGACTGCGAGTTTGACCTGCCTTCAATTCTACAAGAATCAAAATGCTGATGTTGTCTGGATTTGAGGTAAGTGAACAGATTCTCCTTTAGAAAGATGACATTAAAAGTAGGGGTAGTCCTAATAATGTATCTCAATTGTTAACAGAAACCGACATCACTGCGAGGAGGGTTGGATCATCAAATTAGCTTTCCTAGCTTCAACCCCCATGATTTTCCCCATCAATGTCTAGATTTCTCTCAGAAGTACCACTATATTCTGTGTTCCTTAGTAGATGGGAGTGGATGGAAATGGCTGGAATATTTCTAATTTCTGAATCTGTAAGTGCTAGAGCAGAGGATGAAAAATCAGATCAGACTACACCAGAGCTGTAAGAAATCCCATCAGACAAATCAAGATATACATGACTCCCTAAATATTTGTGTGACCTAACCTGGACTTTTCATAGAACTAGTGGAGCTCACTGTGAGTGAGAGCAAAGCTTCAGGAGTGAACAGTGCAGTTACTGGCACTTGTAAATGACAGCTGCAATTACCCAACACCTGGGTGCTGCTACAGGCACGCCTTCCTGAGCACAGTGTTCAAGCACGCCCCCTCACTTGGCGTGAGCCATTTACCAACTGCCTGGGAGCAAGGGGCTCAAACAGCTCTTCAAATCAAGAAGTTCAGTGATTGGAAAAGCCAGTTGAATTGATTTTGATTAAAAAAAAAAAGATACTAAAATGTATCTAAATCTCCTGAGTTATGTCAGTAGGATCTCAATTAACAGTACCTGACTGACTGCACTTGGCTTTCACGTTGGAGTAGTTGTAAAGTCCCTCTCCTTCCTGATTCGCTCCTAGAATCATGGAATTGTGGAATGGTTTGGGTTGGAAGGGACCTTAAAGCTCATCTCCAGTCTGACTTTTTTGTGGGACTGTTATCCCTCCTCCCTGCTGTTCTGCAGAGTCCTTGTGCACACGGACCGGTTAATCCCATAATCCCAGTTGGAGATGAAAAGTAATGACAGTAAGTGAAAGACGTTAGCAAGTGTGATAGGCTGAGGATAATGATTCCTGTTGCAGCAGCCTGTGTGAGAAAATCTGTCCTCGTGCATCCAAAACCTGCCAAGAGGAGGAGGAGGAGGACTTGTCCTAACCTGGATAAACCTCCACAAAGCTACTGTGCTGCACTTGGCTTTTGGAATGGGAGAAGTCATTCTGTGCCCTGCAGACACAGGAGAAATGATTGTCAGCTGCAACCCAAACACTGGGGTTACGAAACCCAAAGTGCAGGAGAAATCTCCACCCTGAAACGAGATATGCATGCGTGATTTGGAATTCCAATGGGACGGGCGGGGTGGGTGTGCTGATTACTGTTTGGGGCAGGAATGATAGAGGATTTACAAAAGCCGGGCTCCTTCCCAGAGCTCCCCATCTTGAACATGGCAATGTCTCCTTAAAGGTCCGCAGAGAGGGATTTTAGTGCAAATTCCCTATTGATAATCCTGCAGAGAATGAGCAATACAGGCAACAATCTGGAAACTTCCATGAGACCCAAATTCCTGTGTCCCTCTTCCCAGGGGCAGGGCTCCAGAGCTCGAGCTGACCTCTCCCTTCCTTTCCCCTTCCTTCCAGAAAGCATTGGCGCAGGATTTTCACTGGGGCTATGCCAGCCAAAAATACCCTTGCAGGATCCTGGACAAGGAATTGTGTCCTCAGTAAAAATATTTCAAGCTCATACAGAGTATCCCACCATGGCCATGTGTTAGGGTGGTTTGGTGACAGCTCTTGAGGTGGCACACCAGCTTTAGCAGGATATGTGCTAAGAAAAGCCATATTTGGTGGGGTAGCCCAATGCTGCAAGTACCAAATCTGCAGCCAAAAAGTGCTTTACAGGAAGGTGCAGGTCTGTTGTCTCAGGGTTGTGTTTGTCAGGGCTCTTACTCCCAAGGAGCCACCCTGTAACGGACTGGGAGGGGAGGAAAAGAGGATGAGGATTGCAAAGGCACTGCTTAGAACTGAAATGGATTGTTTGAAAGGTCCCACAGGTTAAGGAAAGCTGGGGAGCTTGGAGGGACTGGGTGTGCTATAGATTCGCAGGAAAGGGACTGAAGGAGGAGGTTATGGGCCTGTAAAAGCACAAATCTCTGGAGAAGATGGACAGCTGATACTTATTCCCTATGCACCATAATGTAAGAACCAGGAGAAATCAAATTACGTAGAATTATAGAGAGGCCAACAGAAGGAGGTAATTTTCCGCTCTGGCCAGTTCCAGAGACAAGAGACCAAGCAAGATGAGTCTGAATGTTAATTACACCAGTCTTTTGGGTCTGGGGTTTTTTCCTCCCTCAAGGGGTGAGCAGCCCAGGGAGCATTAGGGAGAGCTCCTGTCCCTGCAGTGGCCTGTGGTGTGGTGGAACAGGAGGGACAGCATTGCTCGGGAGATGCCCCAGAGATTAGAGGCTCTGGGCCTGGCTCAGGCCCGTGTGACTCACCTGAACACCCGTATTCCCGTGGAAGCTGTGGAAAGCTCCTGTGTCTCACTCTATCCCCAGCTCTCAACTCCAAGTCTGTTGGATGCTCTCCCTCCCTGCCACCCGCCCAGACAGGTGAGTGTCACACGCAGGTGGGACTCGCACACTGCTGAATGAGCCTGATACAGTGTAAATCTGAGCAACTTTAATTCCATAAAGGCTTCAGGTTTCATTGTATTTTTCCTCTTTCCCTCTTTTGCTGTCCTCCTCAGGGATGTCTGCCTGTGATTCTCAGTACCACACGCATCCCAACAAACCCAAGGTGTATTAACACAGACAGAATGTGAAATCCAAGTGAAAGAAACAGTCTGCAGAACAAATCTCATCGTATTTGGATCGCTTATGGGCTAAGCGAGGTAAAACATCCTCAGGTTAAGTACTGACCTGGAAGGAAAGCGCCTGCCCTGTGACAGCACTGCCCAGCTGGCCTCTGCCAGTGGCACTCCTCTCTGGGGACCTGGCCCCTCCACTCCCACACTATCCAGAACACTCCCATGCCGTGGGAGACAGTGAGCTGGAAGGAATTGTCTGGAAAACGGGCCACTGACTATATCAAAGGCCTTTTAGAACAATTAGCAGCCCCTTTCCAAAGCGTTGTGGCACCACGCCTCTATTATTACTCTTTAAATAAATAGCCCCAAAATGTTGGGTTTTTCCTTTCCTGTAAACTACCGATTACTGACAGAAACACAGGACTTCTCTGGACTTCTCCAGGGTTAATCTTTCTTTTCTTGCTCATGCCTGCAGTGTTACATTGTCACTGGGAACTGAACAACAATTAACAATTCATGTTTTGCGGGAGCTTGATTCAACTTGGCTTATAGCTTTGATGAGTTTTCTATGACATTCTCAATAGCACATTATAAAATACTGACACGTTTCTAAATAGTTAATTTTTTACTAGTTTTCTGTGTTCTGAACCATGCTCAGCCCCCAGCCATTTCAATAATGCTTTAAGGAAGGTATATACTGAGAACACAGAGGCAATTATGTTAGTCCAACAGCAACCTGATAAAATATTAACATTTCTTATGAAATTTTTCCAGAAGGAAGGAGAAAAATCATCACCAGCGAGAAGCTTTGCAGCAAGAAAAGCCTTTTTTCAGCAAAAGATTGTTAAGTAACATCATTAAATATTGAACGATGCTGAGGTGTGTCTGTACACAGCCTTCTTTCAGCTCAGTGTGATGCAGATTTTATTTCCTCCTCTGCAGAAATCATGAAATCCTGTTTTAAACCATGATGGAAGAGCCAATCAGATAAGACCTGTCCCTTGCCACTACTACTTTTATGATTTGTTAAGTTCACTGGAATGAGTAATACAGCGTGAATAGAACATTTTAAATACCCCTTGGCAGTCACTGAAGTACAATAATCATTTAAAAGACACAGGAATTATAAAACTCCACGTACAGCTGGTGCCACATCAAACCAAAGGGAGCCTTGTCTGGGTGATTTTCACCTCCTGAGTGGCTGGGGACCTCTGCACTCTCATTTTGTATTTCACCAGAGCTGTTGAGAATAAATAAATAATAAATTGAACAGCAAAAAGCAAGTCATTCTGAGCAGCCTCTGGCAGCAGTTTGCTCTCATAATGCTGTTTGGTGAGCTGGAGGCATCCAGCTCATTTCCTAAAGAGCATTTTCTGCTTAGGTTGAGGCTCTATTTATCTGTTCAAGCCAATTCTCTAAAATCCAAACCATCTGTATTTGGGAAGATCATGGTTTATTTGGATTTTCTTTGTGTCTGCTGTCAGTAGATGATTAAAAGTACGAGGGATTTACAGCGTAAAATCTCTCTATTGCCATGTTACAGTGACCTTCTAAGTAGCATCTTCCAGTATTTGGGTAACAGCTGGTACAGTTAAGTCCACCACGAAGAACAGCCACAAATACTGGAAATGGCTGAGCTCTGGCAGTGTAGAACGGCTGCAAGGAGTGGGGATAGCTGAGCTTTCAGTGTTTCACCAGGTGTTTCACTGGCAGTTTCTGAAGATTCCTTGTGAAACACGCAGCAATGTTCAGGTAACATTTTGGTATCGGGGTGCCTGGAATTTCTAGGGAAGTGGTGAAGCAGTCACTGGAGATCTGGCCCAGCAAGCCATTACTTCCTATTGTCCTTACGCCCCCATGCCCGGGTGCCATCCAGGCCCGTGCTGTGAGCGGGGCAGCTGCTCCTCCTCAGTGCACCACTCGCAGGGGCTGCTGCATCCTCCCACTCCCCACTGCTTCCCACCCTTCACAGGTGGATGGAGCGTCAGCTCTCATGGAGAATTGCCAGCCATAAGACATACTAAATCTATTTTTCTCAGAAAATTGTAAATAATTCATGGGGCTTGGTTCTATAAAGAGGCCAGTTATAAATCATCCAAGCTGCACCTGGAGATTTCTGATGTCAGCATTATCACATGAATTACATCTCTCCAGGGCCATCTATTATTGTAAACACAATTCCAAAGAGCAATTATGCATGTAACATGCACAGGCAAACAAACAAATAATCTTCATCCTTGATTTGATACTAAAGCTTTGCAATTCAATTGAGTTGTTAGTGGCACTAATTTTCTGCTCTGGCCTCAGAGATCCTTTCATTCTGCTCCTGTACAGGTGTATTTTTCCCTGGGGAGCACCTGTTGGTGGGAATGCTGGCTGGCTGTACACCACCAGCAGCCCAGGTGCTGTGAGGTGGAAGGAAAAAGCCATGGATGTGATTCCAGAGGGACATGAACACGTGCTGCAGAAAAGGTCTGGATTCTGAGATCACCACCTTTACAGTGCTGGGATTACAGTCCACTTACAGCTGTTGAATGACACCCAGCTGTTTCTTTTTCATTCTGCACTACAGAAATAGAAACATTCTTGAATAGAAACATGCCAGGTTCCTGATGGTTTCCAACTCTTGGTGTCAGCACAGAAAGATATGGGAGGCAAAGAACTGAGATGTGTATATGGAACTGAATGAAAGGACTACTGAAATCCTGTGTTTCTGTGGTATCCAGGGGATGGGAGGTGGTGGAGATGCTTCTGTTAAGGCAACGAAGTAGGTGAGTGAAAAGCAGGGGGGGAAAGCTACATCCAGAGTTGGGAATGATCTGCTGAGCTCAGAACAAAGAGGAATAAAACTGAATCTAACTTGGCATAAGACCTGTGCAATGAGCCTGGTGCCAGGTGCTCCTGTGCACTTGACCATCCGAGGGTTCGCCTTGGCCGGGCAAACAGGAACAGTTTGGCTGTGGTGCTGGGGAAGCCCCTGCCCAGCCGTGCCCGTGCCCGGCACTGCCTGCACCACGTGTAGTTTATGGCCAGGAGGGACCCGTGGGAGTACAAAGGCTGATGTCTCCCCAGGCTGGACTTTAACAGTTCATGCTCAGCTCCGAGGCACTGTTGTCTGGGCAGAGGTCACATCCTTCCTGTCCCAGAAAGGGTGGAAAGGCTGGAAAAACGCTTTCTGGCCTACAGACTGCTGTGGAATCTCTCCAGAAAAAGGGATCTCCTTTTTCCCTTTCTGCTGAGCTCCGTGGAACAGAAACGGGTATAAAGTATCTGAGCACACAGAGGCGGGCTGCTGAAGCCAGAGCCAGTGGCACTTGTCCGAAGTTCCCAGAACAGCCTTGTGTTGGGCTGTGGTGACAGATCTGTCCCCTGCCAGTGGCCCCACGTGCCTTTGGTAACACATGGTGCACTTAAAGGTAAACGTAATAGAGCATAAACGTGTCTGGGCACCGCTGCCATCGAACTCCCTCATTAGCCTTCACTTAAGCACCACCGTACTGCCAGGAGATACCGAGAGATCATAAATGGGTGATTAGCATAGGGAGGGGCACGGCCGGGGGCAGAGCCAGCTCAGGGCCAGAAAACAAATCAAAAGCACATTTACAGCTAAAGCGGGACGTGATTTTGCCCAGAAGTGTCCTCGCAGCAAGTGCCACAGTGTTTTGTTTCCCTAAAATCCGTGATGGCGAGGGAAAACATGCCACGGTGAGCGACCATCTCCGACCGCTCCGGAGAGCCGCGGGCAGCGGGGACTTTGCTCCTGTCCATCCCGGGCCCGCACCGGGACACATCCCGGGACAGGGCCCGCTGCCCGCACGGGGACACATCCCGGGACGCATCCCGGGACAGGGCCCGCTGCCCGCACGGGGACACATCCCGGGACAGGGCCCGCTGCCCGCACGGGGACACATCCCGGGACGCATCCCGGGACAGGGCCCGGTGCCCGCACGGGGACGCATCCCGGGACAGGGCCCGCTGCCCGCACGGGGACACATCCCGGGAC
>VXAZ01006525.1:215487-259157 GCA_013399875.1 Gymnorhina tibicen
TTTTGGGGGGGGGGGGTGTCATTCTGTTATTGTTAAATTATAAAGCTGAGAGCAGAGTGATTGCAAATGCTCTGCATGTGTGTGAAGGTAGGGGTGAGGAGAGGGCGTTGCAGGAGTTTTGGGTGATGTAGATAGCGAGCACAACAGCAGAGGAGAACCTTCTCCTCCCTGGGCTGTTTCCATAAGCCTTCATGTGAGCACAGTGGTGGCTGGCACCAGTCCCCAAGCAGCTTTGGGCCAGCTCCGGTGCATTTCCCGACGCTGCAGGTAGCTGGGCCCACTGCCGAGCCATCTGCAGGGTCCTGCTTGCTCCAGGGCTGCCGGAGGGCCTGCAGTGATCCTGCCTGCTCCTGGGCTGCTGGGGGGTCTGCACAGGCTTAGGGAACAGCTAAAGGCAGTGGGGTTTGCTGTCCCAAAATGGGCACCCCAAAACATTTGATTGGGGGTGCTTTTGTGCTTATATTAGCAAGTGTGATCTGTGAGGAAAAGGGAAACATGGAGCCATCCTGCCAGGTCCCAGGGAGGTGGCTGAGAACATTGCGCTGGAGCTTGGCTGCTGCCTTCTCTGTTGTGCGTGCGCTCGCTCGGTCTTTTGTCCCTGCCTCCTGCCTCGACATATGCTGGTACTTGCACAGAATGCTAAAGAGAAACGGATACAGGGAGAAATCTGCTGGCTGCTCTCACCTTGGCTTGGAGGTGGAGGGATCTTGGGAGAGCAGGAGCTATTCCTGCCGTGATGCTCAGCCCCAGCTGGTGCTGGGGACCTGGCCTGTGGAGCAATGGGAAGCATACCTCATCTCCCGAGGTAAAACCAAGCTGTTGGAAAAGGAGCTGCTGGGAAAAGAAAGGCTCTGGTCTCTCAGCAGTGACCCATGTCACAGCTGCAGTGATGACCACAGCTGCACTGCCTGAGGGACAGGAGACTGTGCTTTGTTTCCTGCTTTGCCGTGTATCTGCTGATGCTGGACACTTCTCAGGAAGAGCAGTGACCATCTAAAACTGCAGTGGGAGTCCACAAATAGAAATAGGATGGGAGAAAGAGAGAAAAGGAACTGACAGAGGGGTGGCATGGAGAAGGGTGGAGGTGATACAGCCTGCTGGTCTGTAGTTTCATTACCCTGAGAGCCTGACCCACTGCTGAGTCTCTAGTAATGGGCAGAGGAGAACATAGAGGAGGATGATCCTCTCAGGAAGGTGGCTGTAAGGAAGCTCTAGTAAAGAGGGCTGAGGAAGGTGTGCTGACAGTTCTCTGCATGCTGGCTTGTGTGGGTAATGACTTCCTGCTAGCATTGGCTTGGACTTGGCTCATCATTTTTTGGAAGGCAGAGCTCTATTAGCTGTGAGAGAGCTGTGAGAGGCTGAATTGTGTATGTGGACATATTCAGCCTATTAATTTCCTTTGTTCCTGCCTGAGTTTAAAATGCAGTTTGCAGATCTGTTGTATATGGGTTTTGGAGGGCTTTGAGTTGGCCTTGTGCAGTGCTTCCATTCCTGGCACATTTGCTGATTGGAAAATGCAGTGATTTTACATGCAAGCCGGACTTGCTGAGTGGCTCTCCAGAGAACCGGCAATCTCTCCTACAGGCCAGAGGCACAGGCTCCCCTCCTGCTTGCACAGTTGTGTGTGGTAGGTGTGGAGCAGGCCTGGGCTGCGCGGGTGCTGGCGTGTCTGCAGAGTGTGGGCCTGCACTCATCCCTGTGGATAGCTGTGGTTCACAGGGCTGCCTTCCATGTGGACATTGTTCCGTTTTGCCCAAGGAGTCTGATAGGTGTTGGGACACTAGGCAGTTTGGGGATCTGGGGATCACTGAGTCACAGGGCATGAGCCAGCCATTTTAGTTTGTCTTGACAGGCTATGTTGTGTTCATAGATCAGCCTCTTTGTAAACCTGAACTGTAAAGTGTTTTATATTAATTAGTTAAAATTAGTTGTAAATCAGATTCATATCCTGCCAATTTTTCACTGTCGGGGTGACCTCAGCACTGGGCCAGGCTGCCCAGAGGGTGTTGGAGCTCCGTCCTTGGAGCTGTTTGGGACCATCGGGACACAGGCCTGGGCAGCCAGCTCTGGCTTAAGCAGGGGGTGGGCCAGGTGACCTCCAGAGGCCTGTCCCAACCTCAGCCCCTTTGCGATTCTGTGAAATAATATTTACACGGGCTCCTGGAAGCTTAAGTGCTTTTATGCAATAATAGTGTATATAAAAACTTACAGCCCTTTGTAGCTGAAAATATTTGTGAATGAAGTGCACCTCTCATTTG
Source organism: Gymnorhina tibicen (assembly GCA_013399875.1). Taxonomy (NCBI): domain Eukaryota; kingdom Metazoa; phylum Chordata; class Aves; order Passeriformes; family Artamidae; genus Gymnorhina; species Gymnorhina tibicen. Next base: position 217,746 of record VXAZ01006525.1, read on the forward strand.
TTTGAGTTTGGGTTTCTTGAGAGTCACATGTTGCCCACACAAATCCACAAGCATTTTGCTTTCTCAGTGTCCTTGGATGGAAGCAAAACTTGCAGCTCCTTGGATCTTGTTTGCTTGAACAAGAAATGGAACTTCAGAAAAAAGATCCTTGAAGAAAGAGTGTCCTTTTATATTTTAAAATATTAGGGGAAAAAGAGGTTCATATGTGAAACTGCTCTCTGCCGTTCTTCTCTTTTCAAGTTCTATTCAACTTCTGTGACTTGTGATTGAATCAATTGGAATTAGAAGCTTCCTACTGAGATGACATTTTGTCATGCCTCAGAAATTGTCAAAAGGATCTTATGTTCCTGAAAATATCTCGATGTGTGAGATACAATCCCAGATGCCTCAAGATAAATAATTCTGCATGTAGTCACTGCAGCCTAACCTTTCATCTTAGTTCTTGTGCGCTGTGCTGGGCAAAGCCTTGTGCCTGAGGAATGAATCCTGAAGGATTTCAGGACCTCAGGAGGCTCTGTGGTGCTTTTCTTTACTGAGACACACTTTGGGGAAAGGGAATCAAACTGAGTTCTGAGTATGATGGAAATGCTTCCTGTGGACAGGATCAATTCCTGAAGCACAGGTTGACTTGTACTGGATCTAGCATCAGGGTAAGGAATAAGCCAAGATTTGCCACAGTGGTGCTATGGGGAAGTGCAGCTCGTGCCATGACGGATAAACTGTCTGTGCAAACTGTTTCAGACTGAGGCATATGGGAGGTTGGCTTTTGTGCCTCGTGTTTACATGTTCCTGATGGATTTGTTGCTCTGGAATGATCTCCCTTGAGGGTGTCTCCTTCCCTATAGTCGAGTGTCATGTTAACAGATCCATGAGATGGGGCTGCAGAGGCCTTAAGAGGAAGATGTTATCGCTCATGATCAACAGGATTTATCGGAGAGGAAAAGGGCTGCGATTTTCCCTCCCTCCCTGGACTTAGTGACAGCAGTGACATGTGGGAGTTCAGCATTGGATTTCTCTACTTTGCATTTGAAGCAAACCATAAACTTTGGAAGTAACGATGATGCTGAGTTGTTGGGGCAGTGTCAGTGTTGTAGATGGTTGCAATTAGATTTCAGGTGACTTTTCCTGCTGTGTCGCCTCAGTGGCGAGGCTGTACCTTGCTGCTCCCCGGCTTCTGTGCTGTGCTGGCATAGCCAGAGATGTTTCCTGAGCCCAGGCTGTCCCCATGGAGCCCCTGCCAGCACTGGTGCTGGGGAGGGCCTCCAGAGCCGTTTCTCTTCATCGTGCTTGTTCCCAGCTCAGCTCCTGGAGCAGCACTGGAGCACTGGGTGCTGTGGCACTGGAAGAGCACTGGATGAAGGACCAGGGCACTGATGTGCCAGAGAAGCAGCTTGTGGGCAGCTGTGGCTCCTCAGCTGCGAGGTGGGAAGGGGCCAGTGTGGGGGGCCAGTCTGCCCAGGGGTGCACCCCTGGCTGCATGAGCTCCAGCCCAGCCTAGCCCACTGCATACCTGAACCTGGAGGCTTTTATGTGAAAAAACCCTTGAATTCCTTGAGAAGATGCACCTTTCATAACCACCACTGAACACAGACCCTTTAAATGAGAGCTCTGTTGTTTCTGCTCTGAATATTCCGGTTACATAAAGCCTCACTCTGCCATCTGAGTGTGAGAGGGGCCTCCCTTGGTCACAGCACTGACAGTGTCTTAGCAATGAGCAATTCAGAATAGTGACTTTTTTATTGACTCTGAATTGTTTTTATAGACTCTAAGTGCACTGGCTTCAGGGATAGCATGTAAACCTTAAATGATGATTGAAAAGTCCAGGTAAGGAAGCATTTCATAAATGACAGGGCTTGCATAGCTACTTGTGTGGCAGAATAACAAAATAGGCTGTGGTTCTCAGGAGGTCAATAGATTTTTATAAAAGCCTGCATTTTAATCCTGCTTTTAATGAGTTATTGGCATGTTTTGGTCACTAGTACTGACACTAAGTAAATTCTAGTTCTATTATAAAATGAATGTAAAGACATTTAAGGTGGCTTGTATTAACATGAGGGTGTGAGGGAGAGAAGTGTTAGTTTTAGCTATACCTCCATTCAGAGACAGCTGTGTCTCCCCTGGCTGTTGTCCTGTCCTCTGAGGGTGGTATGCAGGCAATGCAATCGGTGGTCTCGCTGCTGCCTTTGGGGGAAGGGGGGATAAGCATTCCTTGGGTTCCGTGCGAAGGGCTGGCCGTTGGAGGGCACTGTGTAATGGGAAATGGGAACTCGAAGTTCTTCTCTGCTCCTGCACAGAGGCCATTTTCCTGGGAAGCAAATATGGACTGTGAGCCCCACACCTGTTGATGAGCAGGCGCCTCACCCCCAGGGCACAGCTTGTGCTGGGAGTTATGGTTAACAGATCTCTGACGGGGTTTTTTGTGTTTTGTTTTGAAAATATCATCAGGCATGGTACGAATGCAGAATGAGCTTACCTGTCAGAAGGGAATCGGTGTTACATTTTAGGATGTAGTGGGAAGAATTCACCCCTGCAGCTTCTAGGCTGGAGTTGTGTCTCCAGCCAGTGAAAGGTTCTGTGAGATACAATACTTATCCTTTCTGAACCAAACAAGGCCCCTGGTGTGAGGTGGGCTGCCTGCACAGGTGCTGTAGGATCCAGAGGCCACATCAGAGGTGGTGCTGTGGGTTCAGCCTGTTGGCAGCTCACTGATTTCTGGTGGACTGGGCCAAATTGACAGCCTCTCAGTCCCAGGAGATTGGATTTGGCCAAGACCTTTGCTTAATTAAACTCTGTGCAATATAAACTGGGACTTTCTGGGCAAGCTGGAAAGCTCCAGGCCTTGTAATAGCAGTGAGGGCTGGATTATCCAACAACTTCAGTCAACAGAAAGTCGTAGAGGTGATAACAATGTGCAGAAGTAGCTTGATTTAATTACAATTAAATTTTGGTGTTGGTAATGAGAAATCTCATTAACTTCCATCAATTTCTCCATCTTTTGCTTTCACTGCTACTTCCTCTTAAATGTTTCATTGTGTTGAATAGGAGGGTTTTACTGTAGCAGTAGAAGTGCTGCTGGGCAACCCTGTCCCCTTTGGGAAAGAAGTGCAGTGCAGTCTTGTGCACACTGTTATTTTGGGTAAGCTGGGTAGAAATGTGGTGCGGGTTGGGTGACTCCTACCTTGAGCACTGGGAGGAAGGAATGTGGTTTTACTGCTGGCATGCTCAGCTCAGGACTGGAGCTGCTGCCAGGTCAGTACTAACACCTGCCAGGGTTTACCTGGGACTGGAACTGTGGCTTTCAGAAGTGTTTAACGCACTGTCATGCCAACTTTTTCCAGCATGCGGTTCTTAAACTGCCCAGTTTCTAGTGCCAGAGTGTTCCCTTCCCCTGCTCCCACTCTTTTCTTCTCCCTTGCCAGAAAGAAGGAAGAAAACCAAATTCTTAGGAGAGGGATTGTTTTCTGCAGAGAACTAGTAATTAATTTTAAAATAAGAGATGTGGCTAAGTTGCACAGGCCTGGAAGCTAATTGCAGTTAAAATAGTTAAAAATAAACCAATCTATAAAAACAGCTCAAAGCCCCAACAAAACAAATCCAGAAACTTGATTTCTGAGATGGATTATGGAATGTATTGAGATGCATTATGTCTGCCAGGTGATGTCTTGACTGGGCAACAGACTTGGTGTGTATATTTGTAATTATTCATTTTTTTTCCTCCCTCCGTTTGACCATAATTCCTGTGCGCTGGCAGGCTGTAGGTGTTTGTCAGAATCCTGATTTCTAGGATTTAGGGACCTTGCCTGTAATCAAAATAAATACCTCCAATTGTGAGAACACTGGCTATTCTGAGGAATCACTCCATGAATGAGTTGGGCTTTGCCATTAAGCCATAGCACCCTATTTTTGGGCTTCACTGCATGGATCAGTGCTGTATTGGTGTCCTGCCAGCTCAAGTCAGGTTTTCCTGTTTCCATGTAGTTTATCTGCTGGAGAGGAGCAGAACGATTTGGAACAGGGAGCACAACCGTGCCATCCTGTCTCCTTTGGCAGATGCTAGTGTTGAATAATCCTGGCTTGAGGGTGGAAGTATGTTCCTGTAATCTGTGTTGGTTTTAACTGAAAGCAGTTCAAAGTCTGACTCTCTTTAAGCATCTTTATGTTATGTAGATGATCACACCGAATTCATGGCGTGATTTTGGAGAGATGGGAGTGATGAGTAGTGTGCAGGAGAAGGTGTCCTGGGAGGACTCCCTCATGGATGGTCTGCTTGGAAATTGCTGTGGTGGGGAAAATCGGCTTTTGGCCTCTTCCTGGTGGCACTGGATGTGAGGTTTGGAGCATGCTGCTCTGGAAGCTGTGGCCAGTGTCCATATTAAGGTGGTCATGCAGGTCCTGGCTGTGTTTAAGTTCTTTGGAGAATGAAGAAGCTTTTGTCTTCCAAGAGTGAAGTGGTCTGGAAGGTGAACTAACAGCAAGGAAGAGCAGTCTGGGGGCATGTTGGAGGGAGGAGAGCCCAATAGAATTTTGTTGGCTTCATGCTCTGCTTGCCATCCTCCCTCTCTACTTTTCCAGCAACTCCACTGAGAGACAGTGTGTCAGGTCTCCTTCACGCTGGGGAGCAACTGACATAAACTGTCTTCAACTTTTTACATAAATCAGCAGAGGTATTGGGCTGTTTAATCACTGAGAAATTACAGTAGACACACTACTTCACCTTCTCAGGGTTTGATTTTTTCTGCAGAACACCAACCAGGCTGCTTTTCTTCCCAGCTCTTGGTGTGTCTCTGCAATCTTGCTTTATTGCTGCTGCTAAATGAAAGCTGAGACATTTCACTCAAACGTTTTTGCCTGTTTGATTAAACAGACTTGATAAATGACTATTTTTTTCCTTGAAAAAAATTTCTTGGCAGATTTTATAAGTTTTGGCCCACCCCTCTGTAGGACCAGGTAGTGATCAGGTGTTCTGTCCAGTGTGGGAAGTAAACATAATCTGCAGTCATCAGATCCCAACTCTATGTCCAAATAATAATAATAATAATAATAATAATAATAATAATAATAATAATAATAATAATCTGAAAGGAAACAAATGGCTGACTTGCTGTTACAAGTAGATTGCCTCATTCCTGTGGGCTGGAATTCAGAGTTACAGATTCACCTCTGAAAGGTCCTTGAGCCTGAAGTCCCTGAGGCTGGGGGTGATGCCATTGTGATGTTGGCAGGTGTTTGCTTGTATCTTCTCTTTAGTGTTTGCTCGTAGTTCTTGTCGGAAGCCATTTGCTGGCCCAGTTGTGCTGTTGGCTGGTGTAAGTACAGCTGGGAGTTAAAGGATGTCTCTTTTGTCCTGGTTTTTTCATATTTTATTGTGTACTTTTGTAACATACATCTCTAGAACTGAAATGGGAAAGAGTCTGCTCTGGACCAGGCGCTGCAGTGGGGTGTGCTGGGTGAGCACACGGGTTCCCTGGGTGCTGGCACCCCCAAAGCAGGGCTGGACCCACGTGGTGCTTTGATGGGGGATTGCTGGGAAGCTGCTGTCACTGCCCAGCTCTCCAGAAGCCTCAAAGCTTTGGCAAGGGTGTGTGTGTGCTAGTTTATGTATGGCCATGTCATCTTGGATCTCAGCTGACATCACGTGTCTGGTAAATCACAGCATTGCTCAGAGGTGCTACTAAAGGCAAAATTACTTCTAAAACTTTCAGTCCTAGATGATGGTCAAGTGGACATATCAGTTCCTCCTGGTGGGGAGGAGTTGGTGGAGGGAGGTGTGACCAGGTGGTTCCAGCACACAAGCTCTGTGCCATGTGGACAAAAATGAAGTCCCCACAGAAGCGTTGGGTTTTGGAGTGGGAAAGAGGAGGCCAAGCTGAGACCATCGGTGATGGAGGCAGCCCAGGTGCCTGGAAACGAGGCTGTACTGGCTGCTCCCATCAGATGTACTTTAGCCCAATTTATTCAAATGAACCAAATGTGGATTTATGGGTTGGGTGTACTACAGGACTGCCTGTTGTGACTGCCTCGTTAGCACTGGGCCCTTGTGGCACAGCTGGGTGTGTGTGGTATGCTGAGGACCTTCAGCTGGTGCTGGTGTTTGATGTGTGCTGAGGACTTTCAGCTGGTGCTGGTGTTTGGTGTGTGCTGAGGACCTTCAGCTGGTGCTGGTGTTTGATGTGTGCTGAGGACCTTCAGCTGGTGCTGATCTCAGTGGTTGATTGCAGGACAGTTCAGTTGTACCTCCACCCTCCACTTGAGCAGAAGGAGTTGGGGTTGATGGCTTCTGGAGCAGCCTACATAATCCAGTGGATTTGCACTGCTGAAAGGGAGATGCTGATTTCTCTTGTACAGCCTGGGACCACCCGTGGCCCGGTACAAATCTGCAGACAGCCTCCCATGTCTTTGTGGGGCTGTTGAATTGCAGTAACTTCTGGAAAGGTGATGAAAGTCAGAGGTATGTGGCAGGAGCTGCTGGGGTGGTGGTGGAGGGTGTGTGTGAAGGGAGGGCAGGGCACCTGCTCTTTGGTGGCCGTGAGCTGTGAAGTTGCTGTGTGGGTCTCAGGAATCCAGAGCTTTGGCTAGAATCCTGACCCTGATGAAGTCTGTGGTAAGTTTGTCTAAAAGCAGCTTATCTGTAGTCATATGGGAATGTTAAATGGATGAATTCCTTAACAAACAGGTGGAGTTTTTAACCTTTCTTTAAAGATTTCTTGAGTTTACTGTTCCTGCTGTTTGTGGTGAAGGGCGTGGTGAGAGGGAGAAGTGGTGTGTGGACAAAACTGTGAGTCTGGGCTTTGTGCTTGTGCTGATTCAGCCTCATTAAAAAAGCAACAGCTTTGCTGCTCAGCGGCAAGCAAGGAGCAGTGGACTTGCTTTTTAACCTCTTCTCTTGGTACAGTGATGTTCGATGTGTTATAAAATATTGGCTTGGCCATTGTTTGTAACTGTTGAGCTGAAAGAACTTGAAAATACTCTGTCCTGGACAGGTCTTGCTTTAGTGAACTGAGTAGGAGCATACGGCACTGGTGTACGTGCAACTCCGTTTTATAGCTGTGGGAATGGCGTCATTGTTTAGAGTTCAGGGTTGCTGGATCATCTCCCTGCCTCACTTCATATGTCCCTTCCCCCCCCCCTTCCCCCCGCCTCTTTTTAAAATGCAGTGTTAGGGGTAAAGTTTACACCCAGTGGATGGTGTAAGTAAATTAAGTAAAACTTAAAGTGGAGGTGTGTTCCCTCCAAGGAGTGGTGAGTTGGGCAGCTTAGGTGCTGTGTGCCACAGTGAGGGGCATGTTCCTTGCACAGCCTGCGCTTGTTTCGGATAAGTGGTGGAGGCACATGTTTGGGTGGGTGCCAGAAAGACCTCTATATTTATCCTTGCTGGCTATTTGGTTTGTTTCAGTTCTATCTGGTCAAATTTGGTCACTTACTATTTTATTCCTTATTTCCGGTGTCCCCAGAAAAACATTTGTTCCTCAGGGTCAGGTAAATTCCTGTGCATGCCTGGCCTGGACTGTGTGTGAATAACACCACTCCCTGCTGCCATGGCCCGAGGAGGCACTTCTCCTTTCCGTTCCCTGTGGGAGGGAGCCTTGTTGTGTGGTTTTCCCTGGCAGGGTAGGCTGGTCCCGACAATACTGTGACACACCTGGATCCTGACAGTGTCTGTGCGGGTGACTCACCGTCCTTGCTGTTGGAGCAGGGGCGTGTTGGGGAGCGCAGTGAGTGGGATGAGCCTTGTTTCCTGCCCTCTCAGTCGGCAGTGCCTCCTGGTCTCTGCACCCCAGCAGGAGGGCTGGCTTCTCCTGCGCCATCCTTGCCTCAGCTGCCTTCAGCGCTGGTTCTCGCCCACAGTTCTGGGGCTGATCCTCTCCTACCTGTCATGCTTGCTAAGAGGCTTGCAGGAGACAAGTGAGAGCATTCTCATTAAAAACCAGCTATTCCCAGGCTATTGGTCACCTAAGAGTACCAGAGGTGTGTTTTCCTTCCTCATAAGCCGCTCTCTGGTTGTGGCAATGACATCAGGACTCCAGCAGTGCCACTGGGTGCTTACTGGAGGCGCAGTGACCTGAGAGCTGGGCAGGAACGGGGACAGGCTTCCCCTGGCCACCAGCAAGGCTGGCTGGAGGTCTGAAAACCAGAGCTGGATATGGGCCTTTAGGAGAAATAACGGGCAGTGAACCTGAATGGATTGTTCTCCTTTTAAGGTAGCACTACAGATTTTTTTTTTTCCTAAATTTTCTTTTTTGTACAAAGTGGATTATCTTGATGCTTCTGTTGCCTCTCTCATGCAGAAGTTACCTTCTCGTTCTGTGATCTAATTAGCATGGTAAAGAACATGTTGCGTTTTCGTCCCCTGCATTGAGGCTGAGATTTCACTTGTCCCTGTTTAGGGCCTAGCTGCATCCCAAGGGTGGTGGCTGTGCCACTCTGGAACCCCAGAACGGGAGAGGTTCTGCAGCAAAGGCCAGCAGACCTCCCTGTCCTGCAGGTGCTGTGCTGGGCAGGTCTGGCCAGGCTGGGAGCAAGGTCAGAGTTGTGTTTTCCAGGGACATGCTGCAGCTGTACCAGAGCTTGTGTCAAATCAAGTCACACAGTCAGGTTTTGGTTTTGTCTTAACAGTTTCTGTTGTAGTTTGGAAGTCAAACATTGTAAACCAGACTGTGCTAAGTGGTTACAGGCTGAGTGTGGATTACCTGCCAGGTCATTTGTCACCATGTTCCTGCATGTGCCTGATGCATGTGCCTAATGCAAGATCCTGATAGAGCCCCTTTGGAAGCTGTTGAAATCATGGGCCCTTCACAACTGTTAGTGACTGGCCTCAAAGTCTGCGGAGTTAAGATGCTGAAGTTTGTAGGTAATGTGTTTTCAAGTCTTATGGTGACCTTCTCATATCATGTGCCTACTTGTGTCACTTTTTTCCTTAGAATGTTGTCCAGAATTTGGCTTGGAACTAGTGCATATTTTTAAACACTTCAGTCACAGCTTTAGTCCCTGTTTGAATTGACATTGTTCGTAAAGAAATGCCTCTTAACACTACTTGAATTGATTTAGCAAAACCCTGAGAGGTTTCTTCAGCCTGCTGACATCATGAGAATTTACCTTTAATCCTTTGTGCTGCTGTCATGGAGCCTGATTTTATTTTTATTTTGAGTCTGGTCAGTTCAGTTCTGAGCTACTTGTACCTGCATTTGTATTTCTTCATTTCGCTCCAGTGAGAGATGATCAGCTGTAATTCAGTGCAGATACCTGTACTTTGGGCCAGTGCGTGCCACACGGCTCCCAGCTGCAGCTCTCGAGTGTCTGTGCCCTACAGGGAGTGAAGTTGTTGCTTCAAATACCCAAAACTTGGACAGGAAGTAGAGCCTGTGTGAGAGGAAGGTTGGAGGTGAGTGCCGAAATGACTGCCGCAGCCTGTACCTGGTGAGGGAATTCACTAAGCACTCACCACTTTTGGTCACCTCTGTGTGTTGGACACCAGGACTGTGGCATTTGGGAAGTGAAGGTGGGACCCCCAGCCCGGTGTCACTGCAGGCTGGAGCACACAGGGGTCCCCAGCCCGGTGTCACTGCAGGCTGGAGCACACATGCCGATAGATAGCATTTGATAAGGCTGGAATGTGCTACAGGAGCGCTGTGTGTCATTGCTGACTGTTGCTGTGGAAACCGGCTGGTTTCGGTGGTTTAGCACTCGGCATCCTGATGTTTATCGGGAAGGTGAGGCAGTGCTGTAGCTGATCCCCCAGCCTGGAATCGCACACCAGGGCTGGTGGACGCCAGGGTGGTCATGCAGGTGTTGCCGGATGTGTGACCTAGAGTAGCTGCCATCAGGAGGTCAAACAGGCCCTACCTGTGTCCTGGGGCTGGCTTGGCTCCCCAAGGCTTCTCCTGCTGGCTTATCTCTGGGGTGTTGGGCCCTGGGGCTGGTGCTGTCATGGGGATGGGCTGACCCCGAGGGCTGGGGCACTGTCCCTGTCCCTGTCCTGGAGGCCAGAGCTGGCAGGAGCTCCCTGCCTCCCACAGCTGGCCTTTGGTCTGGACAGGTTGTGTGGGGAGGAGAGCTGGTGAGGAGGAACACATGTGTGTGTTCCCTGTGAGCGTGGCATGTCTGAAAATCCAAGACCTCTGTGTGGAAAAAGCTGTTCACAGCTCTTATCGGGGCTTCCTGAATTCCTCTTGCTCTGGCATTCACCTGTGTCATGTGTTTGCCTGACAACAGCTTATTCATCTGAGACACTTGGTTTTTCCTTCCTGGGGATTTGGTTGGTGGTCTTGGTTCTGCTGCCCATTGTCTTCTCACTCGTGTGCCTGGGGCTCAGTGTTAAACTCAAGAGTGAGCAGAGGCTGAAGGACCAGTGTGGTGGTCTTTGCTGTGAGGGGCTTGTGCCCAGCAACGGGGGCAATTCTTGACCTTTGGATTTCATCTCTGATCTCTGGTTGCAGTCTATGCTCTTTCTGTCTTCTTAGGTAGAGGTGGTACTCCCTGCCATTTTCAGGAGACGTTTAAGCCCTTCTCCACTGTCAAACTTGCCATTAATGTTGTGTCAGTCCTTGGAGCGATGCCACTCAGACTGGAACATCCTTGCTGTTTCAATGACACTAAGGAGATTTTTCTTTCTGAGAAATCTAGAGTCTTCCAGTCAGATGGAAAGACAGGATTGTAGGTAATTGAGACGGAGGACAACCTGCACTGTGTGATCACCTCTGAAAAGCTTTTTCATGGAGAAGCTCCCCTTCCCCCTCTCCTCCCTAATATTCCATAAATGCTTTCAGTGCTTGAAAGGTGCATTAGAGGCAGGAGGTACATGACAGCATAGGACAGGGAGTACATTGATTTACTGTTTTTTACAGTTTTGTGACCTCACTTGTAGTTTTTAGGGAAGGCTGGATGAGAAAAGAAGATGTCCAGATCACTGTTTGAGAGCTACGAGTGTTGGAAGAGAGAGCACTTTGCTGCTATGGATGCAGAAATATTGGACATTCCTGTCAGAAGATAGTACCAAATTACATTGTAGGCTTTGTGTGCCAGTGAAGGTGTCTGCTGGGCTGGCCAGCATTCTCATTATTAAATAAAAATTACCCTTTTGCATTCAAGCAATGGCTTGGGAAAGACTAATTGTGAGAATCTTTAATTATTCCAGCTTACTCCAGTTTAGTGGTAGCTCTGGCCTGGCTGCTGCGGGGATGGACTGTGGGCAAGTTGGGAAGCGACTGATCTGAACTGCTGCCTCTGAGATGGTCAAAGAAAAACAAGCTAAAGTTGTTGCAAAGAGTTGAAGGAGCAGTAAATAATATTAATCTCTTACTCGTTGCTGCCCTGCATCTTTGGCAGCTTACATGTTGTGCTGGGACCTCTTTCTGGTTTAGACATGTCCCCATCTCTCAGTGGTTATTGGTTACATGGGAGGAGCTGGTACTTTAAGATCACTCTGCGTTGCTTTGTTTGTCTGGGTATTGGAGTTTTGTGCAGTTTTTTTTTTCTCGTTATGAAAATGCTTGGGAAGAGAGAATAAATCCCTCTGCAGGATACCTGTTCCATAGAGTTGTTCCTTGGCAGGCTGTTTCTCAAGGCCAATGACTTTCAGGCTTCCTCTTGACAAAGCAGGCTGTGATTTGTGCCACACAAGTTGCTGCCTTTTCCTTGCCCAGGGCTGGAGCCACTCCTGATGTGTCTGCAGCCTGTGTTGGAGAGCAGGCTGGGATTCAGCAGGTTAGCTAGTCCGGCATGCCAGGCTGACTCCTTGGGTTAGGAGGCACTGCCAAGGCCCTGCAAGAGCATACTCGGTGCTCACTCATGTTCCTTGCAGAGCTTGGGATGAGAGGGGAGCTTAGCACACTTGGAAAATAGACTTTGCCTCAGTGGTGCTGTCTGTATGTGCGGGGCCGGTTCTCCCCCTTGACGCGCTCTCTGAACTGGGAGAATGTTGCTCTTTGTTGTCTGGGTGACATTCAGCAGGGAATGGGAAGTTACCTGCATGCTATAGCAATTGTGTGAAGTTACCCAGATGCCACAGCAATTCCAGGAGGTTTGGGGTTTTTTCCCCGTTTTTGCACCGAACTTTCTGCTTGCTGAATAAATCTCAACACAGCCACCCTCATCCATATTGCTTTAACACAGACTTAAGTCTTCACAAACCAAACTGCTGACCCCGGTGTGGTGGTTTGGTTTGATTTAGTTGCCCTCAGGGTATTGCTGTGCCGGTCAACTTCACTTTTTTTACTGACCACTTTAGCACTGTTCTTATTCCTTACCAGCGTTTGTGTTTTCTGGAGCTGTTACCTGATCTTTGGAGCAGATTTTGCTGTGTTCAGTATAAGCAGCTGCAGTATGAGCTTGCATACGGGACAAATACCATCACATGGAATGTCTAACGTTGTATGTTGTTGTGGAGCCCCAACCTATCTCCGATGGGAGCCTGTTAAAGGAGGCAGTTCTGTGCCATTGCAGTTTGGGCTCTGCAGCTCCAAGCTGGTTTTCTCCCTTTGCTTTGTACAGCATGGTCACCATTTAGAAGTAAAATTGGACTTTGTGTAGATCGTCTTGTTATTTCTGGAAGGAGACGTGACTTGACTTAAACCTGTCTGGAGGAAACGGAATTTGGTTTTCAGACTTTTGTTAATTTGTGTGATCCCAAGAGCTTTTCACTGCTGTACTTCAGTCACTGTAATATGCATTTGCGGTCTTGGAAGAAAAATGCCATTCTTTGTTCCCGAGGTTGTTGGCTGAGCTGTCTAAAAGTCCTTGTGGTGTCAGGAGCAACCAGCCCTGTGTGTGCCTCATCATCTCTGCAGGTAGCAATGTGATACAGGGTCAAGAATAAGCAGGTAGAAGCAATAATTTCTTTATGCAGCTGGTTGCTGTGGAAGCCGATCCGTTGCCTGTAAGTTGCCTGAGGAATTCAGCATTGCTGTGCCCTCTGCTCCCTTCCTTTTCTGCCTCTTTGAGGAACATGCATCTGTGCTTCCCCGGGACAAGGTCCTGCTTTGGGATGCTGAATGACTGACCCTGTTGCAGTGCTTCTGCAAAACATGGATTCTGAATGTGCCTTTTGTTTGGGGCGTTGAGCCCCAGTTTGCATCCAGAATGCCTGGCAGGACACAAAGTGCAGCCTTTGTTTTAGATAATGAGTGGTGAATATTTTAATGAGTGTTTCTTAGTCTAGTCAGTGTCAAGTACCATTTTGGGAACAAGTGACTGAGCTAGCCTCTGAGCTTGGTCCAGCAACAATCCATTTATTGATAGAATTTCACAAATTTTGAAGGAATTCCCCATAAGCAATTAATACAACTAAAAGCCAAAATGAACAGCCACCCCAAATCCAACAACCAAGGCAAACAATACCCCAACCCCCCCCAAAACCCCTCTAAGCCTTCCACCATCAATATACGTGCAGAAATTACTGATTCAAATCAAAAAAGCACTCAGTATCACTATCACTGTATTTGTTTTTCTTTAGAGTCTGTTCTTTTACAGTGTGTAAAAGATGAGCATATTCCATTAAAAGAAAAAAATGCCTTTAAATTAAGATAGTACCTACTTTTCCTCCTGAAAAGCACCTTCAATGCATGTATGCATAGGAGAGAACTTTTGCAGCTGAATTACTCAGTCTCCTGCATTGGGCATATTCTTGTTAATATATTTTTTTTACTCCAGTTATTTTTCACACCACCTTCAATTCTGTTCTTATCTTTGGCTGTTCATAACATATCCCTGTATGTCAGTGGATGCACTGGAGAAGAAGTGAAGACTTCCACTGTGGGATTTGTCCTTCCAGCCAGGAGGGGGCTGTGTTTGCCCCTGCTGAATTGCCCAAATCTAGTCGGCCTTAAGCCTGGATTAGTAACTGAACAGTTTTCTCCTTTGTGAGACACCATAGTTCTCAGGAGGAAGAGCCTGCTAGCCCTAGGCTATCCATTTAGATGACAAAGAAATACCCATAATGAACAAAAAGAGACAAATCTTTGTCAAGGGCTGCTGTGTTTGTAAAGTGAGCAGGAAAGGAAGGGGGAAAAGGAGGTAGAACATGGAGTGCAAGTAGGTTGGAAACAGCAGGACTACAACCAGGATCTAAAAGCGTGACACGAGATGTTTCTGGTGAGAGCAGATCCCTTCCCCATTGACTTGGCCTCTACACTGGTTTGAGTGGCTGGTTTTTCTCCCCTAATCTGGGCAGAGGCTGTAATGGAGTGATTCTTCCCCCAAATGAGAAATCCTTGGGGGAGCAAAGCCTTAATGGAGAAGAGGTACTGCTAGAGGCTATGACTTGTTATTCTTTTTAAAAAAGAAACTTGATCAAGATGAAGAAGAGAGGCCAAAGGAGTGAACTGCTGGAGTGACTGACAGCACCACTCACTGAAATGTTAATGTGTTTGGAAGAATTTCTTCACCAGGGGAGATTGGAAACTCATACAGTGACATTAATTATTAACTGCAGCTAAGAGCTGGAAGATCTAATTTAATTTCTGATTGGATAATAGGATGATTCATGCAACAAAACAAGCTGTGTCAGAAAATGAAGTGTCTCTGTGAAAATGGACATTCCTGACTTCTGCTCTGAGCTGAAGCTACTGCAGGCAAGCTATTACAACAGCTAAAAAGTGAAAAGTACAGGCTGAATTCCCTGCAGATGTCAGGCTGTGATCCATAGGAATTAAGAGTTACTGCCTTCTCCAGTCTGAGCAAACCCACCTCCTTCAGCCTCTTCTGCTTCTGTCCCCAGCACCCTTTACCCATTGAGGCAGTCTCTCACACAAGTAAATCCATTTTTCCCAGTCTCTCTAGAGCAGTAACAAGAGCAGTGGCTCACATCAGGCACTCCATGGCTGTTGAGAGAGGTGATGTGTGGGTTCTGGTATCCCCAAGTAATTGCAATGTAACCAGCTCTTTCCTGTGGCAAACACTTCTCCCAGCCTGGCGTGTCCCAGCTGGCTGAGTGTCCATCACCCAGGGTACCCGAGCCTTGTGTCTTTCTGAGACTGAAGAAGTTCAGAGGTATTTCAGGTTTTAAGAGTCACACTGGCATTTTCTTGTCAGTTGGTGTAGTTTTCCTGCTATCAAGGTTTTTCCACCAAAGCCCGTTTAAGCAGCTCCCTGTCCTGTCTTTCTCCAGGTGAAGCAGCCAGCGGTGCAGCTCTGGGCTGTGGGTGTGTGCCGTGGAATCGATCCCTGGAGTTATCTGGGTTAGAAATGAGCCTCCAATCACAGTTTATTGTTGGATTATGGTTTTATTGAATGTGTGTTTTGTCATTAAACAGTGCAGCCACTGACTGTTTATGGTCTGGAATCATTAAATATCTAACAAGGATATAGATTGTGGTTACGTAAACATGTTTGCATGATCTGTTGGCAACTAGTTGGGCTACTGGAGTGAATGCAGCTAAACCTCTGCTGTTTGATACAGGATCTTTGCTTGCTCTGCAACACCTTCTGGTAGACCAGGTTGCTCCAAGCCCCGCCCAGCCTGGCCTGGAGTTGGGAATATTATTAACCAGAGTAACATCGCTGCTGAATTCGGGGATGGGGGTGTGCTTTGTCTGTATCAGGGTTGTGTGGCCGCTACAGGAATGTAGGTGAGTTCAAGTTTTAGTCTACTGAGCATCTTCTTCCTTTTCCAGAAAAGGAGCAAGTGATCATCAAAAAGTGAATTTATTTCCTCCAAGAGGGAAGAGCATCCTTTAGAGATTCTCTTCTCATACTGCCGTTCCACTGTGAAAAACTATAGATAAACCTCTTCCTATGACCTATTGAAATAATATGATCCTGATCTTCAGACACAGCGAATGTAACAAAAAACCAAACCCCACAATCAAGAACAAACCAAGCCCAAAGCCCTGCGAACCAAACCAAAGCCCATCTCCAAGTGTCTAACAAAATCGTGACACAATTTGAGCCCTGCTGCCTGGTGCTGCTTGGGCCATGCACACAGGCATCGTAACTTCCAGCCCAGTCACTGCCGTCGGACGGCAAGTGGGAACTTGTGCCTGCCAGTGTGGAGATGGGAGGCAGAGTCACAGGGCTGAAATCACGCTGGTTGTCCTGGGCCCTGGTGGCTCGTGGTCATGCTGGGCTGCTCAGGGCAGAGTGTGTGTAACTCTTGCTCTCTGGCCTTATTTAAAATAGTCCAGAGATGTACCAGGAGTTGCTGCTGTTGTGGCACAGCCCAAGACAGTCATTCCAATGAATAACAGTCAAATGCAGAAGAATTGGCTAAGCTTCCTTATTTTTTTCCCTGAACATAAACACAGTGATATATGTAAAGGGTTAACCAGACCTTATTCCAGCTCCATGGGTTTCCCTGTATAGTTTGCAATCAATAAACTACCCCAGACTCGCCAGCCTGGTGAGCCTCCTGTGTGGTTTTGAGTGGTGATGTGATGATGTTGAGAGTATCTGCAAATTCAGTTTATACCAGTTATTGGAATTAGTAGGAATTGCTTTGGACCTGGTGCTGTTGTGGGTGATGCTTTTGCCAGGCAGGAGGGTGGCAGAGCCCAGGAACAGGTGGACACTCCTAGCACCAGCCAGAGCTGGCCCTTGGCAGAACAGCTTTCACGGATCTGCTTGGAGCGGAGCACATCACTGCATACAGGAGAAAACTGAGCTTCATTTTCTCCCACCTGCCTGTTTCTCAACCACAATTGTTTTGAAGTAATTTTTCTGGGAATTCCACTTTTATCTGCTTTCAAGTCATCTCATTGTCATTTGTGGTGTTATTATTATTTAAATTTGCAAATACTACCTTCCCATTTCTGCTGTGGTCTAAATTGCTGTCTGTCAGCACACTCTGAGATAGATGTGATAGAATCCTTCAGAACTTCATCCAACCTCATTCCTTCTGGGAGGCTCTTTGAAGTTATGTCTGCTGTGTACTGACTGAGGCTTTTGGATAAATCGGTAGATTTTTATGGGAACTGATAGTCTAAAATAACAGCGTTACACTGGATTTGTGTGCCATTTCATGTAGGAAAAATGAAGAGGATTGTACTAAGTGTGTAAGGCATAATTTTTCACTTTTAAAAAGTTTGAATGTTAAGGGCCTAGTGCATTTCATGAGATCAAAAAACACCAGTTCGAGATGTTTAATGATTTTTAAAAAAATAATTAAAATATAAGTGTCAGAGGTTGATTTAGTGAAAGGTAAAAACCTTTGTGTTGTGCTAGAGCAGCTGCTTTGAAAGCAAGCCCTCCTCTCAGGTCCTTCTGTGAGTCCTTATTGCAGGCTGCTAATTGGGAATTCAGACCCTTTCTCGTTACTGGATGGGGTTGTCAGACATCCACTGGGGACATGGATTTTTAGTGGTTCTCTTTTGCCTAATAAGTTTTGGAGTACTGCTGAAAAGTAATGGATCTGTGTGGGCCCTGACCTGAGGATAATGAGGGTTTGAAATTAAACCAACCTGTCTTGTTCTTTTGCCAGTGTCAGGAAAGGCTCACAGGTGGCCTGGTTCAACACACTTGCTAAAATTGCTCAAGTGTATCTAACTGCATGGAGTTCAGTGGGTTTCTATTAGAATAGATCACAATCCACTTGGAACACTTAGTTTTTTAAAATATGCACTAAAAATACCTTGTAAGCAGATTTTCATGAGGGCAGTACTGTGGTTTGAGCCTGTTTGTTAATAGTGTGCTTTCAGCGCTGGACTGGGCGTCTGGAGTCCTGGTCCCACACACTGTCACTGGTGTGCGGGTACCTTTGATCCCCATCCACCACTCCTGATGTCTGTGTTCAAACTTGCTCGTTCCAGTTTTGTGTGCTCTTTTCTGCTGGTTTGTCCTCGGAAGAGCAGCATCATGATAGTGTCCCTTTAAGACAAACTTGTGCTGTGATGAAATTCTGCCTGGTGTTTTTTTCTCCTGATTGTGTTATTCCAGCCAAGGAAAACATGAATACAGTCCCTCTTCTTTAGAGGTCTGAAGTCCTAGAAATAGGACCTAAATCACTATTGTAAAACATTTAATATTTTTCTGTTGTATGAGCTTATGAATACCATAGTTCTCCAAAATCTGCAGTTCTTTTAATGTCTACTGGTGTTTGCTTCATCTTGTGATTCCTGCTGTGTGAGAATCCTTGCCCAGCCAGGAGTGCTCTGGAGGACCAGAACTCACCGATGTGTTGTAGCCAGGAGGGTCTTTCTGATCCAAACTGCACAGCCTTCTTTCCTCCAAAAGCTTCTGGGTTTAGTTGCTCTAATTTTGCGATCTCCTGTGGAGAAAATAATGGGGTTTTTACAAATACATCGCATCCTGCAGCGAGGGTTGAGAACTCCATGGGTACAAAAAGGCACAGTTTGATTTACTCTTGGACTTCGTGAGGGTGAGTGTGATGAGCACTTGCAAGGACAAAGTTCTGAGCTGGGTTCCCAGGCTGCTTATGGTGAAGCCGTCAGAAAGGAGATTTTCATGACCCTGCTTGAGCCAGATGAGTTGTAACCACGTGACCCTTTAAGTTTGTTCTCCTGTGCTGAACTTGCAGAGGAGAGTGGAGATGTGGGTCATAGCCCTAGTGCATGGTTTTGTTGCATTGCACAACTGAGATTTTATCAAACACTGTTGGCAAAATTGCCACCGACAATTTCAAGATTAGTAAGATAGTGCAAGAATTATAGTGAGACGTACCACATTCTGTTGCTGTGGCCTTCAGAAAGTCACTGTGATGTCGTCAGAGATTGAGCTGTTTCCTTGGGTTGCTCTCGGCTGCCTTCCCTGGGGGTGATGGTGACAGCCCACCAGACAGGGCACCCCACTTGGGTTCTCCCTTTTGGGCTGCCCAGCATTGTTTGATGTTAGGGAGGTGCTAGTCAGAACAGGGTAAGCCGATTTGGGAATACTCTCTGCAGGAGGTTGATGTGGAACAGCTTCCTAGAGCACAGTTTTTTCCCTCAGCCATATGTGGATTAGTTTGATCTGCCAACAAATCAAAGTACGAATCAGCTCTACTCTTCTGCCACTGAACTTGGTTTCAGTTTCTGGGAAATTTAGGAGAAGCCTAATGTGGTTATTAGGCTTGCTGTGGCCAACACTGGCCCTTAAGTAGATGACACATGTTTGATTTTGCTTTGGAACTGCAGATCCTAGTTGATTTTCCCCCCACAAATGCGGAGAATTAAGAGCAGTGTGTGTTTGGGTGACTGTGTGTGTGTAGCACACGGGGCTCTGTGTGTGGGTTTTCATTCAGGAAACCAGGAGCGCCACAGTTAAAACACTGAATTAAAGGTTTGTTGTCTTTTCCATTTGGATTTGTTTTGCCACCAAAACACTGAGTTAAAGATCTGTTATCTTTTTTAGTATGTTATGTTTTGCAAACTTTCAGATATAATAGAACTAGAGATGAGGTGCTCAGTGGATGAAACTGGATTCACAAAGTCTCTGCGTGCAGGTAACGTTCCAGTGGGATCTGGTTTCTCTCCTCGCAGTCAGTGGAAATTTACCTTGCTGGCGCCTATCATGGGCTGGAATCAAAAATGTCTCTACACAGAGACAAGGGAAAAAGAAGCCAAGCTGAACCCAACCAACACTCCCCCAGCGTGGCTCAGGCGAAGCTCTCTCCAGGTGAAACCCAAGCTCGCTGGCCTTTCCCCTCGTTGCCTTGGTGATGGTCATTTATTGCCTCTGTCAGCTGAACTTCCGTGTGTGCGGGCGGAGGCGGCGGGCGAGCGGCGGTGCCTGGCGGAACTCTGGGCACAGGGGTCCCGCGGTAAGTGCAGCTCTCGGTGCTGGCGCGGAGGCCGCAGCATGACAGCGGGGTGTGCTCCAGCTGCCAGGTGACAGCCTGGCATCCCACGCGGGCTGGCTGCGGCTGCGTGCGGCTCGGAAAATAGGAGGATAAGTCTGTCCATCTTGGGGCATTTGACTCGGAGACGGTTTTATATAGCTTTGGAAAAACACGTTAAATGTTTAATCTTCCTGGTCTGCGTGGCAGCTGTTCAAATATTGGTTTTCATTGATCCAGCCGTTGTGCCTTTCACACTTGTCTGTTCATTTAAACGAGTCAACCTTCTAATTTTATATCCCCATCGATTGTTATTTCAGGCTGTTCTCTTAATGCGTACGCTACGTGTCATGGGATTGTCTGTCCTGTTGGAAGCTGACATCTGCAGCTTTCCTTCTTGCACCAGGCTGGATTGCTGTGGCTTTCTTTCAGTGTGCATCTAGAACATACAGATGTGTATTCCAAAGCTTGTTCAGGTTGGTTTTACAGCACTTCCATGTGGGTTTAGCTGGTGCAGGCTGAGCTGCATCTCCTGGGTCACCCTTTGAACGGGCAGCATTTCACCCTGCCAGTGGGGGAGAAGGCAGCTCGGGACACTGTGTTTGGCCTGCGTTCTTTCTCTTCTGCTGTCACAACCCTTCTCTAAACTCCCCAGCTCCAGGGTATTTTACTAATCCAAGGGCAGGACCTAATAAGTTTTCTTTATGTGAGTGCTTTAATGGGTGTTAGAAATTACTTGGCTTTTCAGAGCAGCTGGAGAAAGTGAATGTGGTGTGTGTTTAACAAAGAATTAACAAAATGTGAATCATGTAGATAAATATACATACAAAAGTCTCCTAAATCTGGAAATGTATCTGTGTTCCTTCATCTTTTCTGAGGTAAATTGAGGTTTGTTCACTGTTGATGAAGTCTGGGTTTTGATCTATAATAGGCTTCCAATTCCAATTTAGGTAGCTTGGTTCTACCTAAATAAGCCAAGTCCTCTGAAATGGCGCTGGGAACTGCAGCTAAGAGAACACAGCCTGTGTAGAGGTTATCCTTCAGCAAAGAGGAGAACTCTGTAACCTTTGACATGTTCTGGGAAGGCAAGAATACGTAAACTTCATGTTAATGATTGGACAAAGCAGAAGTCGGCGTGGACGTGGGGAGCAGTGGAGCTCAGCACTAATAGGTAACCAGGCCCTTCAGGGCAGGCTACTGCAGCAGCTGGGGAGGCTATGTTTGGGGGCAGGACAGGAGCGTGGGCAGGGAGAGCTGCTGGAATATCCACGTGGAGCTGCCGAAATGCTCACAGCCCCACGGCCATCCCCACCTGCAACGCAGCCTCACCAGTGGATTGAATCACAGTGCTCCAGACAGCACTGCTTGGAATTCCTGTGTTGTGTTCTGCATTGTAGGTGCCAAACCCGAGCTAGGCAGGAATGGAACTGCAGCATCAGCTGTGGGGCTGCACAGAGCACAGCCTGGCCTCCGGAAGCAGGAGCCACCCAGAGTAGGGAGTTGGCAGCACCTGGAGCTCCTTCCAGGCTCAGAATGCTACAGTCAAGGTTGAAATGGGATAGAAAAATATCTCTGTGGGATGCGCTGAACTTCTTTCAAACTGTGCTTCAAAAAGCAGCTTAGGATACGTGCTTTGCAAAACACAGGGAATTCAGTAGAATGCAAAAATTGCAGAGTCAAGTGTTCACTTCCTGCACAGAAGGTGAATACAGTTTAATCTCACCACCAGACAAGTATTTCGTTCTGCTATGTAATTTCAACTCTGAGCAGAAGCAAAGACTCTTCCTTGACAAATGGCATCTTGAGTGGCGAGTGACTTCTGAAGCCTTGTCTTCCCTTAACTGTTCCCAGCTTGCCATTTCCTGCCTCCTGATCTCTGTTATATTGCAAGGAGGAAAATTTGGCTGCTCATGGAAGGGCGGGGTGACATGATAAGCACATGAGGGTGGGTGCTGGCCTCTTTGGATGCAGGAGGAGGGAAGGAGTATCCCAGGATTGTGTCCTGGAGTGTGCAGTTGCCTCTACTGCTTGCTGACTCAAAGGGATATTGGATACTGTTGCCAGAAAATGGGAGTTTGTATAGAATATGTTAGATGATTGATCACTGATGGAAGTCTTTCAGTCAGGATATTTAACTGCCAGTAAATTGTGCTCTGCAGCTTTTGTGTGGATCAGGTCTGGACAGTTTGAGGCTGAGTGTGTGCTCAGCAGTGTCAGTTCATGTGGGACCTGAGCTATTTAGCTGAGAGAACTCACGGTTACACCATTGCTTCTGGCATCTCTTTCCTTTTAAAGATATGGCTGGGCTAATTAAGCAAGTGCTTTTTTAGAGTCCAACAGAAGAACCATCTTGCTCCAGTCAGGGACCTGTCCCTCATCCACTTCCACTTTGCATCTGATGCTTGGGGAAGGGTGCCCATGGTGGTTCAGCCACAGGTGCTGGAGGAGGCCCTCGTTTCCTTCAGTGTGGCTCCTCCCCAGGGAGCATTGCTCCTGTGGTGTGCGTAGCTGGTTCCCTGACTTGAGTCCCACAGAGCTGTGCTGTGTCTCTGATCAGCCTTGTTACCCTGCTTTGCTTGCTCTTGTTTGTTTACTTGCAAATTAGAACTCCAGTTGTATGTTTGTTATCCTTCAGCCGCACTGTCTGCCTTGTGTCAGATCCCCGCTTTTCCTTAATCCTCCAAATCTGCCTCCTTACCCCATTCTCTGCTTGTGCTGGGGATCACTTTATTATTTGGGGTTTGGATCCTTCTCCCTCAGAATTTTTCTGTGCTTAGTGATCTTGTCTTGGCTACTCTCTGTCATTGTGCCCTGGGTTTACAACAAACACGAACCAAAATCCTAATTTTGTTGTACAGTCTTTTCAGAGAGGGCTGGGTAGACACCTGCATCAGGTAGTTGGTGCTCTGTGAGTCTCGGGCTGTGCCCACCCAAGCAGTCCTTTATCTGATTTTTTGGTGGACAATGAGGTGAGATCACCTCACTGTTGCTGTAATAATTTAACCCCTTTTTTACCTAGACACAGCACACTTGGAGATAAAGGAAGAAATTGGGGCACAAAGCCAGCAAAAGTTAATACATATGGTACATATGGTAGACCTTATCACTAATTGAGGTGGTTTAATTTTTTTTTTTTAAAACATTACATATATATGTATACATATTTCATGCATACGAAAATTGGAACAATCATTTGCAAAAGCTCTTGTTCTGCTTGTTAAATTGGAATACTGAGCAGAGGCTGAGAGCCTCCTCGCAGGAGGGAACAGGATCGTAGCTTCTGGGGTACTTAAAGTGTGATGTGACCCTTCAGGTATGTTTTTGAGAATCTATTTAGATCATCTGGAGCATCATCTTTTGTATCTTGCAAAACTGATTTAGGGATCCTCCAGTAGTGGGACCTCCTCTTGCCTTTTTTTCTCTTTTAAAGATGGTGGGGGGGATTGTTTGTTTGGTTGGCTTTGTTTTTCTTTGATTTCTTTTGGATCAGTTAATATGCAGAACTGCCCTCAGTGCAGGAAGAAGATGCCCCTCTAGCAAAGTCGATGTTGGACTTCGTTAGAGGGAATCTGAGTAGCATTGTTAGTATAGAAACAGCTATTGCAACTTCTCCTCTGGTTCTACTTCAGTGAGGTCCGAACGGTCTGAGTTTCTGCTTGGGTTTTTCTACACTGTGTTCTCTTATTGAAGGAATTCTCTTGATCACAAATTGCAAGTTCATTGCCTTTTGTATATTAAAACCCCTCTAGAAAACCAGGCACACGGTACATGCGAAAAAGCTTCAGTATCCACTAATGTGAGTCCATTGAATTGTTCTTTTTCACATGCTGTTTTGTTCACCTCTCAGGTAAGCTTTGGGCTCTTTTGGGGAAAAAAGTTCTGTTCCCTTAATTAGAAACTACCTTGCAGTGTTAAGTGCTGCTGGGGAGAATACCAAACCCCAGGTTTACAGGAAGGATTTCAGTCTCAAGTGTTGTTTTACTGCAGCCCAGTTCCTCGGGCAGGACATGTGCCAGGGTGGAACTTGCCCTCCAGACAGGTTCAATGGGACTGTTGTTTTCCAATCCCCTGTCTGTGCCTCCTTCCAGAGGGGTGAGTTGGGCTGCCCAGGTATGACTTTACTTTGGGGCTGGTCCTGACCTTCCTCTCAGTCAGAAAAATCCGTGCCAAGACAGCTGCCAAAGCTGTGTCTGGCTTTCAGCTGCCTAAAGTAAACAGAGCAGGGGAAACCTGTGGGAAAGTGTAATTGTTTTCTGAACCGGCTTCAAGGAATGAAGTCTCAAGTTACTGTAATTGAATCCGGTATCTTGCAGCTCTGGGAGGCTTATCAGAGGAGAGAAGGTATCACTGATATGGGGGACTGCAGAACCTGTTTCTGTAGAAGACTTTCCAGGTTTCACTGGGTGGCCTCTTTGTGTTGCTCAAATAGAGTGAAAAAAAATAAAGTAAAAAAAGACCATTTTTACTGACGTTCCTCAGGCGCTTCATGTAATGAAGTGATAAACTGAGCATCAGGCTGATGCTCCAGTGATGTGCATCTGTAGGACTTGCCATCTGTCACTGATCACTGGTTTTGAGCTGTCCACGTACACCAAGGTGGTGAGACAGGCTTAAAAAATTCATGTTAAGGATTTATTTTTAACCGTGCATTCTTGTTTTTTGCACCACAGACATCTCTCATAACTAAAATATGTTATGAATATTTTCCCTTGTGTTTGAAGAGCTTTAGTGTCAATGCAGAATGAATTTGTGGCATGTGGATCACTTAGGATGTGAAATGGACCTGTTCAGCAAATCCTCTTCTACTTTTATTGCTATTATTGTTACAGTATTATTGCTATGATGTTATTACTGTTATCTACTCTTACTCTGCCTTTATTGAACTCTTAGCAGCTCTGACTGGAGTTGAATACTCCTCACGGTTGGATTCAGATAAGCCTTCCAAGAGGTGGTTCTTTTCTAAATCCTCCCTAGGAGAGACTCCGACTATCTGTTAACCTCTTGCCAACTGTTGATCTTCAAAATGACCCGCAGAATAAACATTAAACCCACTTTCTTTTTTGTTGCAGGAGGAGTCTCGCGTCCTCAGGGTGAAGGTGGTTTCCGGCATTGATCTGGCGAAGAAAGACATCTTTGGAGCCAGGTGGGTGTTGTGCAGTGCCTGAGAGCTCTGGGACGTGAGCAGCCTGGCAGGGCAAGGGCCCTGCGAGGGCTGCAGCCCCTGCGGGTGCTGGGTGTGCATCGGCACAGCTGTTAATGCAGCTCTGGCTGCTCCTGCCCTCTCCTTCCCTCAGCTCTGTGAGCACGGGAAGCAGCTCAAAGCCCAGGCTTGCAGAACCCAACCAGGTAATAGCTGGCTCTGAAGCTAAAATGAACCCAAGCCCAGTAATTTTCTTTTTCTGAAGGTTAATTCAGGCTTGACGTTCCTGCTCTCTTAAGCCTAAGCATGACAAAACGCTCTACTGCAAATGTTCCAATCTACTTAGAAGGGTTTTATCAGTTTGAAATTAGTGGTATCCAATTTTAGCTTTTATTGAAGTGACTAATTTCTTAATGTATAAATGAGCCTCCCTGTGGGTCTTCCTGTATTTCTTTAATGATGCTTACAAATTGTTCATTAACTTGTGTATCTACCTTAAAACTACATAAAAGCAGCAATTAAAAGTTTAATCAATTTTAATATTTTGGGCAAAATTTGCAACAGCTTTGGTAGCTGTGTGCAGAATATGGTAAGCCAAAGCTTTTTTATTTTCTTTCTCCAAATGTGCTGTTTTGAAGAACAGTTTTTGATGCTGACCATAAGCAACATAAATTTTATCTTTCAAAATGCATGAAGCTAAGTCCAAGTGTAATTTGTACTGAATCCTATTGATGTGGCACGTAAAATATTTTAAGGAAATTGGTCTCAAGTCAGTAGGATTTCCGTAAAAGCGGAGAGTTAAAAACATATTCCCTACATGTATTTTTAAATCTGTTTTAATCGTTCAAATGAGTTGATCTACAGTCATTTGAAAACACGTTGGTATTGCAGAGTTGCAGCCCCAGCAGCTCCTGTGCCTCTGCATGGTGGAGCCGTGCAGGGCTTCAAACTGGGGCAGAACAGTTCTCGTGTTCCTGCCTAACTGTGAAAGATTAACTACAAGGCATACATTGTGTTTAGCATCTCAGTGGGTTGTCCTGACGGTTTTTAATCAACTTTACCATTATAAAACACTGCCTGTGGGCTTGCAGAGTCTGAAAGCCATTTCCTTCTTGATTAGATCTAAGGAAAGTCTCTTACCAGTGTAGAGCACTGGAGAGACTTGGACTTGTCTTCTGAAGATTGTAACGGTAAAGAAATCTCAGTGCTTTTGAGTTTTCTTTTTTGGGGTTCTTTTTGACTTCGGAAATCACTTTAATAGCAAGTAAGGATATCTAAGGACACTTAGGGGAAACCACCTTGCTCTGCACAACACCCTGACAGGAAAATGCTGCCAGGTGGGGGTCAGAGGAAAGGGCCTCAGGTTGTGCCAAGGGAGGTTTAGGCTGGGTATTAGGGAAAATGTCTTTCTGAAAAGGGCTGCCCAGCCCTGGCACAGCTGCCCGGGGCAGTGGTGGAGTCCCCTTCCCTGGAGGGATTTAAAAGCCATTTAGATGTAGCACTTGAGGACATGGATTTGTGCTGGACTCAATGATCTTAAGAGGGTTTTTCCAACCTCATAGCTTCCTGTGATTCTCCTAAGAGTTCAGAAATTTATGGAATTATGGTCGCAGTGACACAAAGTAACTAGAATGTAGAGTGGAATAGTAACTGTGAGCACCCCAAGGTGATGGTTAACTGTGGAGGATTTCATCCGCGCAGGTGCAGTGGAGGTGGACTTAAGAGGCTGGTTAGTGTAGATGTAAGTGGGGGTCTATAACCTGCTTTCTATTTTGCCCTGCAAAATTACAAGTCTGTGATACGTACTGATGGCTAACAGATACTGCAGACTGGGATTTTGTGAATTTAGTATCGGCTTGCATGTGTGAATGTTTGATATTTATTTCCTTTTAATTCCCTTCCAACTTCTTAATTGAAGTGTCTCAATAAATTTCATACAAGAATCCAAGTACTGGCTGGACTCAAAGATTGTATGTGTCCCGTAAAGATACAGCTGATGGGGTGCCTCAGTTGCTGTCTTTTGCCTTCTAAATCATGAAGTAAGTGAAAATTGTGTCTGTCTGGAAGTTGAAAATGTAAAGTGCTTTTCAGTTAAAAATGTGGACGTTTTTCCTTGTCAGGGAGCTGTGCTTCTAATGACATAAGAGTTTGTTATGGTTTGCCTCTGGATTTATTGCTTTTACCTGCTCTTTTCTGAAAAGCCCTTTTTCTGGTTTGATTTCCTGTGTCCAGGATCCAGGATGGAGCTGGGTAAGGCAGGGTCCAGGCTGCTGGTAGGATTGTAAGTCATGCTGTAAACTCCTGTTGTGAGCAAGGCTGCTTGAAATGTGGCTGAATTCTTTAATTCATGGGTGTCCTGTCACTGTGGTTCGCAGTGCGGGGAGAGCACCCGTGGCTGTGGCTTTGCCGTTGACAAAGATGGCAGATGTTTACCTTGTAGCTATTCTTTTAAGTCCGCTATCGCTATTTCTAGTCCACTTCGAGTTACAGTATATCTGGTTTTAGCTATTGGAAAAACTGTGGTGATAGCTGTATCCCTGGAGCTATCCCTTCCTTGGAGCTGGGTTGGGATAACAGCCCGTTCCCCTTCTCGTACTGATGGCTCCTCTGATCAGCAGAGACAAATCCATTGAAGAGGGAGTTGCTTTCATAAATTAATCGAACCGTTTAAAAAAATAATCTGGCTTCTGAATGCCTCTTCAAATGACCTGCCTCTTCAGCACTTGCATGTGTGCCAGAGGGAGAGTGCTGTGTGCATTGAGGCCGAGGGAGGCCCTGGAGGTGGAACAGAGCTGTGACTGAATTCCCAGAGCCACTTGGATAGAGGGCAGTTGCTCAAGTAGGAGAGAGTTCATACTCTGTTGTTGCTTTTTCCTTTTTCTAGCTGATTTGCAATGGAAATTTTTTCAGTGTAGTGGAAATGAACATGTTATTAACAGTGTGGGAAGGGAAAGAAACCAGCTGAGAGCTTCCTGTGATGTAGCCCTAGCTGGACTTGGGAATGCAAAAGTGGCATCTGCACTGCTCAGCAAGCACATGTGGCTCGTGCTTTCCCTGTGGAATTAGTGTGCTCCCGTAAAAGCTGTGGGGCGCAGGGAGCAGCCGTGGGCAGGTGTTGAGATGAGCTCAGTCACTGCTGGATGCAGAGCATACCTGGGAAGGAGGGGAATGGCCCCCACACAGGCAGAGCCAGTGGTTTTCCAAAGGCAGCTGTTGTCAGTGGCAGTGCACCCCAGGGCACTTGACAGGCACTCCCAGGAATGGCACGAGCCAGAGCTGTCTGCTTCCCGCACGGAAAATGCTCTGGGCTTACCTGAAGGAAGCCCTCGATGAGACAGCCAGACAAGGACTTGTCTAAAGCGTGTGGCCAGTCTAGGAGAGGGTGCTGGGATAGGAAGAGATGAAAGGCTGCTCAGCAGAAATATGCTGGATAATTGGTAGTGTATTTGTGAAACCCTGATGTTGATGCTCATACGGCTGCCAGGTGTGGGCACAGGGTATCGGTGTATCCATTACGTTGGTGCAGGTGTTTGATCTCACGGGGGGCCGGCGAGCCCCGGGCCGGCCTCCTCGCTGCTGTGCCTGGCAGCAGAGGGCACCAGAGAGTTTCCGCAGCTTCCACCGCGAACCGGTACCTGATGGCTTCCGAGCAAATTAGGCTTTCAGGTTTTTCACCAAAATTAGCAGGTTTTCACCCATTTCTACGTATTATGTTCTTTAGGATGAACTGAGTATATATTTCAGGAGCTGTAAATGGAGAAATGCTGCTTATTCGAGGACGTGGTCTTGATACCTAATAAGAGAACTTGGTAATAATTCCTAACGGTTATAATGTCATAGTGAAAAATAATTCTCATCAGAATTGCTCAGTGGAAAAATTTCTTTGTAAAAATACAGAAATGTAAAATGTTTCTTGTTACTTGAAGAAAGGAAGTGCCTGTATTCAGCCCCTCAGCCTTCCCACCTGCCTGCTATCTACTGTGATCTGTGAGTTTACCTGAATCTGGTATCTTTAAAAGAGAAAAGGGGCATGTCAATAAAATCATCTGAGGAAAACCTTTTGGTCTTAAATATTTAAGGTAGAATTTCTGTCTTTCTTTCTCTTTGCTGTCATATAAAACTGTTAAGGGGAATGGATTGAAAGAAATAGCAGCTTCTACTTTTTATATCTGTTAATTTTTCCTCCTAAGCTTAGTAGTGTCTCGTATCTTGTAGTGGAAAGATTGTCCATGTCTGACAGTTCCCAGGATGCACTGATTCCTTGGTGGCAGAAGGACCAGTTTCCCTGACCTGGACCATGTCACCCTATGCATGCTTTGGCCGTGTCATCCTTTCTCCTCGGAACCTGCTGCTTGGTTGCCTGAGGTGCTGCCTGAGGGCTGGCACTCCCAATAAACCATGACCCTGTAAAATGAGGTTTTGCTTGCCGTCCTTCAGCTGCTGTCTTGTCAGGGAGGCCTGCGTGTGCCCGCCTGGGCCAGAGGGACCAGTGCCAACTCACACCCCATCCTGTCATCTGCTGCCCTTTGCTCATGCCTTGTTGTATTGTACCTCCTCTCACACTTGGGTTGTGCCCTCTTAAGGGCCAGGGACCATCTTTCTGTTCTCTGTTTGTCCAGCACATGGAATTTTTGCATATTTAAAAACACCTCGGCAATCTTTTTATTCTTTTACAGAAATCATAATTGAACCAATGATTTATGTAAGTGAAGACAAAAAAATAGTTGAGGTTTGAGTGTCTCATTGAGTGACAATAAGGCGTGGAAACTTGTCGTGAGACTAATCCAAGTGCTGGGAGCCACAGGCAACTGTGGCAGGTGTGAGGGAGCCCAGGGCAGTGGTGGGAGCCGTGCTGGTGCCCCGGCACAGGCAGTGGATGACCCAGGAGGGAACAGCTCGGGCAGCAGCAAGCCCAAGGGCTGGTGAAGGTGGTGTGAGGGACCCTTGTGTCCCCCCCAACTGGCAGCTTTGCCTTTTGTCCCAAGCGCTTACTCGCCCCTCTTTCAGTTGTCCAGATCTTCAGCAGTGGGTAAAAATTGCGACATAAATAAAATCAGAATTGATGTTTTAGGAGGTAATAAATTGTGGATTATCCCTCTAAATTGAGTTTTTTGATGCAGATTTAAGCAGGTTGCCGTAAGTACTCATTCCTGTTTCTGTCTCAGAAGACACCCAGGCTGCAGCCGTGGTGTTGGGGTGCACAGGCCAGCCCTTGCTTGCCTACCCAGAGCAGGCTGGGGGTGCTGAGGGTGATGTCTTGTTCTGAGAAATAAATAATGTACTTGAACTGTTTTACCCCTAGAAGAAATAGTTAGAAAATACCTCAGTGACACTGATCAGGAAATGTAATGCTAAATTTTCAGCTTTGTAGCAAAAGCCCCTAGCTGGGTGATCGAGGTTTTGCTCTCTCTCTTCCAAGCAGTATGAAGAGGAATGAAATTTTGGGCTCCTTTGGAAAGAGCTCTGGAGCAGATATATGGGAGTGTGCTCTAGAACTATTATTTTGTGAATAAATATATAATACTCTAATTGAAAATAAATGTGAGCAAATTGATGCAGAAATAGATCAATAAAAAATACAGTGCTATCAAACATAGCAATTTTTTAAGCCTTTGTTGGCTTTAGAGTGTTGCACTGTTGTTTACAGTTTGTCAGATGGTGCTGTTATTCTGGTAACATATAATACCTTTTCTCTGGCTTGAGTACTTTACCAGAGAAATGAGCACAGACTTAATGCATAACTTCAGCATATCTGGATTTTAAGAATTTTCTTACAGTTTGAAATGTTTGGATTTAATTTAAAAGTTTGCTTCCCCTAACTTGGATTTGGAAATGGAAACCCAAGACCAAGGCTGGTTTTCAGGAGTTGATCCTAGTTTGATAGTACAGAATAATCCTATAGTTAATGGCTTATCTTCTCCAGGTGAGCAGACCCAGATCTCTCTGTCCCAGTATGTGAGGATCCCTTAATCATCTTTGTGGCCCTTTTTGTGACTTTCTCCCGTGTCTCTCTGTCTCTCTTGCACTGAGGACCCAGCACTGGACCAGTCCCCCAGGTGTGGCCTCACCAGTGCCCATTATTAAAACAGCAAGCTGTGTCACTTTAACATGCTGTGTTACGTGTGTATGTTTTATAAACTTTTGAAAATTTCATAAATATCTACAGAAAGTAGAAATAACATGAAGAATGAGGCTTATTCAGGAGTCCTGTATTTGAGAGATAATGTCAGCCTATGTGATCTGAGTTGGAAAACTAACCATTTTAAAAGATGACTTCTTAATTTCACCAGGAGATGTGTAGCTATTTACTGAGTGCGACACTGTGGGCTGATGTGAAACTGTCCTGTGGGGAAGTCACACATCTCTGCCTCTGTTGTCCCTGGTACCTTCTTTGCCAGAAGGAGCAGTCTGGTAAGGCAGAAAGCGTGTGGTTAATCTCATCAAAACCTCATTGCAGCTATGAGTAATAGCGCACCAGAACAAAACTGAGCTCCTCCTCCCAGCCTGTTTGATCAGTGTTCTTGGAGCTGTTGTTGGCAATTCCTGAGTGCGGCCTCCCTGTGTGATCTGAGGGCAGCAGCCTTGTGTGTCACAGCCAGAGCCACAGAGCTCCGACAGGCAGCCGCTGACCCCTGTGCACAGGAGCTTTGTATAAATCCGTCTCACTGAGCACATTCTGATGACAAATCACCAGCTTGGCACCCAAGAACTTACTCTTAGGTGCTGACTCATGGCAAATTTCCTATCATCTCTAAATTAAGGAAGAATTTTCTTGGTTTGATTTGTTTTTGCCTTGGGAGCAGCCACCATCACTGTCGCCCTCCCATGCGCTGCCCTGTGCCACTCCCACTTGCTGGAGCACTTCAGTTCCCTTAACCAGGAGATTTTTGAGTGGTAAATATGGGAGAAGACCACTTGTTATTAAGTTTAGTTGACAGTTGTGATGTCTGACAAGTGTCAGGACTGACACAAACCATAGTTTCTGTCAGCGTGGCTTGGAGCACAGAACTTATATTCACTGCAAAAATAACTGAGTACAGGTGGAAAATGCTGTGGAGTACTAAATAATCTCCAAAAAGTGGGTTTTCAGTGTGTGTGTGTTGAGTGCCCATGCCAAGGTGCTGCCATGGTGCTGTGGGGACCCTGAGAGCACTGGGGGCACCCAGGGCCAGTTCCCACCAACTTGGGAACGGTTCTCACCAGTTTGGGGCATCAGTGCCGGATGAGGGCAGGGCGAGCCAGGCACCTTGGGAAGGGCTCCTGGAAGGGCTGGACAGGCAGGGAGCGAGGGCAGAAGTGGGAGATACAGCCCTGTGAACATCCAGGTCAGAGAACCAGCCCCAAAAGTCACTGTCTGGAGGTGGGGGTCTGGTTTTTCCTTTTCTTTCAGCGCTGTGGTCACTGAGGTTGACGGGGATCAATGGTGATCCTCGGCTTCCACAGGTGTGGGGGGACAGGATTGATGCCGCAGAAATAGTCCAGCACCCTGGAAGTGGGAGCCTCCGGAAAGCTGGCGAGGAGATTAATCATTCAGCCTTCAGAACAGGACTGGAGTCTGTGTAGAATGAACTGGGTGGGATGAAACAAAGACTGTGGGCAGGCATCGTGTGTGAGGGGACAGAGGCGGGTGGGAGGTGGCTGCGCCCCGAGGGGGATGGGCAGCCAGGCCCTTTGTAATGGCCTTGGGAACAGAACAGCAGGTTTAATGTCAGCCTTTTTTATAGAGGGGGTGGGGGTCAGCTGCTGTCGGCTGAGGGAAGTGAGGTGCGTCCAAGATGTGGGGCTGAGGGAAGGACCATCCCAATCCAGGTGTCCCTCAGCTGGGTTACACTGACTTTCACTGGCCTGATAGTCGGTGTTGTACTCGCAGTTGTTTAATAGTAAAAAATTTATTTTTAATTAAGTAGACTCCCAGTGGCACCCACAAGTGCTGGGTTTTGGGAACTTCTGGCAGCTTATGGTTCCTGTCTGCTCTCAATGTAGAAAAAATTTAATTAAACTGCAGTCTCAGGAACTATCTCATAATAGCAAATGTGGGTTGTCTTGAAGCTATAGCTGTGCCTGCACCAAGAGATTAAAAGTAAAAATCTTCAGGTCAGGGATCAGTTCTGAGCATCCCTTCCTCAAGGCTTTCTCCCAGAAATGCAGGAGACGCATACTTTTGAACAGAAGTTCAGCCTTTCCTCAGACTGCTGGGTAAAGAGGAATGCTGCATTCCTGAGGAGGAACAAATGAAATTGTGTTTCTGGCCACAAGCACATGATATCCATCTCCTATGACATCCTGGTGTTGCCAGCTCCTTCAGTAGTGTCAGTTAAAGGCTGTCTCTCCAAGGGTCGTGGCTGGGGAGCACACCAGCCTGGGAAATCACAGCCTTTGCCAGGTTCAGGAAAGAAAGTAGCGGCATCAAATATTTCAAGGAGAAAAAGCAGAGTTTGACATTTACGTGGCAGCCAGGGGAAACAAAAATGTTTGTATTGTGTCACAGTTTGGGTCTTCTACCCACTACAGCTGCTAAAGGCTTGTGGCACGGGGCATTTAGGTGTTGATGTGGCTGGGCTTGGCCAGCACCAGCAAAGGACGAGGCTGCCCAACCTCTGGGTGCTGGGACTGTGGCTCCTTCAAGCAATGGAGGCCAGGTGTCTTCTGCGGGGTGTTTGTGTAACTCTTCATCAGTTGCTGGCACAGTAACTGCTGGGGAATTTAATTCATTAAACCCAACCCTCGTGCCAAGTTCCCCTCCTGCGGTAGAGGTCAATGGTTCAGGTCTCTTAATGGCAGGGCTTTTGTGTAAGGCAGAATTTGCTGTTACCCCAAGTACACAAGAGGGTAAGAAACTTTTCCTTCTGCTGCTTTCCTTAAAATTTAAACATAATAGAAGTGTCTTTTGCCTTTTGAACTTCTGCTTTATGTCTCCATCTGTGTCCTCTCTGCCTGTTGAAAGCCAAGATTTAAAAGATGTTTTGTGTTGTACAACGTAAATAATTCTTCATTCTTTGCTCTATTTTTGTGTCCTTTGTGCTTATATTCAATATGCTACGTTGGGATCAGCCTGAACTTACTACCAGTAGTTTGTCTCCATTGAGTGTCCTGAATGTTTTATGTCATTTCACATGCTGATGATCCAGCTTACACTGTGCTCCTGTGGAATGAATAATACAGTGACTTGTTTAACACTGAGGAATGGTGTGTCCAGTCGGACGAGCAGTTTCAGCACTGTGTATCTTTAAATTGAGGCTCTCCTATACTTCTTTGTTTCCTTTCTTTAACTGAAAATAGATTTGGTGCATCAGCTGGGAGCAGGTTGAAGCTGAGGGCAATGGATCAGGACAGAGGGACTGCAGGGGACTGTTCACTGCTGGTATTATGTTCCTGAATGGTGCTTTTATTCCTTCATTTATTTTTTCTTATTTTATTTATTTTGTTCCTTTATTTTCCCTGTTTGGCATTTGACTTGATTGCATGCAAACTTTCTGTGGCTGGTTATAAGAAGGCATCTCTCCTGTTGCTACTGCTGAAATACACCTTTCTGGTTAGTAAGTGACAGTGGATTCTGAGACCATCAGTATGTGGGAGTTTTCTGAAACTGAGATCCAGTTTTTCGTGCCTGGAAATAGAGGTAATGTTACTGGCTTTATTGATACTCACCTGAGTTCATCAGCTGGCACTTGTGCAGTTCGTTTTGTGAACACTGAGGATGACACAATGTGAAACACCATAGCTGCTTCTGCAGGGTATTTGCTGGTGCACTTGGCATGATGTTTTCAGTGAAATTGAAATTGGAAGACTTAGAATTCTAGGCTGTCCCATTGGAAGTTACAGTTATTTGGGATCTGTCTAAGGCTGAATTTCATTAGGTGAGGAGTCTTCATTTGCCCTTTCCATGTGACTTTATCATCTGTAAGACTTAGAGGTTTGAAAAGATAGATACTGATGAGAAAGGGACTATCAGACCTCTCTCTGTTTTGCATTTAGTAGAACTTAACTAGTTTCTGTTGCTTTTAGGATAGGTGTTCCAGGGATCTGAAAGCACTCCATGTACGTCCTGGGAAACANCCATTGGAAGTTACAGTTATTTGGGATCTGTCTAAGGCTGAATTTCATTAGGTGAGGAGTCTTCATTTGCCCTTTCCATGTGACTTTATCATCTGTAAGACTTAGAGGTTTGAAAAGATAGATACTGATGCGAAAGGGACTATCAGACCTCTCTCTGTTTTGCATTTAGTAGAACTTAACTAGTTTCTGTTGCTTTTAGGATAGATGTTCCAGGGATCTGAAAGCACTCCATGTACGTCCTGGGAAACATTAGCCAGGCTGTGAGCCGAAGCACAGCATGCTGTGTGTCTCTCAGGGCCTGTGCCAGCCCTGGGGGTGGAGGCAGCTGAGCTGCCTGCACATCTCTGGGGCTTGTGCTTTCAGGGTGGGACCTGGGAAATGTCTTTCCAGGAGTAACCACCTGGCAACACTTTGCACTTTGGGACATTGTGGGATACAGGTTTGAGTGCGGCTGAAAAAGTGCAGGAATCGCTGTGAAACCTGTTTGCTCTTGGTAAAGATTTCCTATGGGAAGGGGATGAAATAGCTGGAAAAATAACCTTCCTCCCTGCCTGTGTGAGGGTATTATTTCCTTACCTAGTGGCATGTTGCACAATAAGGTTCACTGAATATATTTAGATGAAAGATTGCTAGCTCCTTGTTATGCACCAAAAACCTCAGGCTTAGCAGACTGAGTCCTGAGTTAGCTTTTCTTTTCAACCTGAATTCAGGATTTTTAAAATCAGAGGCTGCTGGAAGTCTGTCCCTCACCGTGGTCTCTACCATCTAATTCAGCCTTGTATTAGCAACACAGTGATGTGCTTCTCAAGGGTTTGGTTTTACCTCAGTAGCTGAAGATTAACATGAGACTTCAGGCAAGCGGATTCAGAAGGTTTTGATGTAATTAGCTCATTACTCTTATTATGCACATGGCCAATTTTGTCCCTTTTGAACCTGGCTAATTCCTTAACAGCAGTGAATTCCACAGACTAATTATGGATTGCCTTTGCTTTCTGCCTTTTTCTATTGTCAAATGCCATTTTGTTGCTGTGCTTGCCTGCAGCAGCTGAGGACAGGGTTCTGCATCCGTGGGTGGGCAAACAGCTTGGTGTGAGCCATGCTTTCTGGGAATGGGATGACAAGTTACACCTGCTAAATCCGTGCTGCCGAGCTGTGCTCAGACCACTCTCGCCTCTGCTGAGCACAGAACCTGGCAAAAGTCGCTGACAGTGCTCTGCAGTTGTGCCCTGCGCAAGGGCTCCCCTTGGTCCACGTGAGCACCTTTGAGGCACTGCAGTGACCGAGATAAGAACCTGGCCTGGGATTAGGGCAGCCTGGGCTGAAGGAAGGAGGGAAGGCTGACCCAGATTTAATCCACATTCACTTCCCCACCTGTTTCATCTCTGCAGTGCGAGGTACGTGCTTGCTGGCAGAGCAGGGGACAGGACGGGGACAGGGACAGGGACCCCTCTTCAGGGTGGGTGGTGTGTGAGCTCCAGCAGCGGTGCTCACTTAGGTCCTTCAAAATGCCTTGGGAACTGGGGCCTCTGTGTATGCCAGGCTTGGATAAGCCCAAGCACAGTCCATGTGTGTGGCATTCATGGGCAGGGATGCTGCCTGGAATTCCTGTGCTGAGCTTTTCTGTTCCAAAAGCCAGGTGTCATGGAGTTTTCGCTCTCCTTCCCCACCCCCGCTGGATTTTGGAACTTGTTAAGATATTTTGGGAGTGTGAAATGGCATAGGAAGATCTATGCATACATCAGACCCTCAGCTCCAGGGGCTGATGTATGCATATTCTGTTAGAGCATTTATTTAACCTTTGCAAAATAACTGGCCTGAGGGAGGAAAAAACCCCATATTTACACTTCCATCTGTTTTGGAAGATTAAAATATTCTTTACGCTCTGGGAGACTTCCAAGAGAGCAAGAATACAAAAGGCATCTATCTCATTACCTTTTATTAGAACATAACATGGTAAAGGAAGGTGGAGACACTGGAGGTGGGGTTTGAGGTATAATTTTTAACTCCGTTTTTCACCCACAGGCACTTCTTCACAGCTGTCTATGATGTGAGTCATTATCTCTAGCAGCTCTTTGGTAAAGCCTTGCTACATTTCTTGTAGAGTCAGATGAAGTGTGAGCCTTTCTTTGGGAGATAAAACTCTAGAAGGGAAATGGGAGGTCTGTAAAATGACTCTGGGATTTGGTATGGAGGAGTGAGATTTTGGGATGCTTAGGCACAATGGATTGCAAGTTTGGCTTTGCGGTGAAGGGTAAGGTAAGGTTTTGTTTTCTTTTCAGAAGCTGATGTTCCTTTATCCTTGTGTGACTGGACACTTCGTGCTTTGCTTTAGTCACAGGACATGAGACTTGTATGACAGTGAGGTCAAAATCTTCCTTCTCTTTGAGAAAAACTCCTAATGGATGTTACTCGGTACAGGCAGAAAGATGAAACCCAGAAAGCTCGTGCTAAAATAAAACCAGGGAGCAAACACAGCCAGTATGCTCTGGAGCATTTCTTGCAGTTAATTGCTGTGTACTCTTATTGTACTTCTCTTTCTTACAGTGCGGGAATGGGGAAAGTCACTGGGGGAATGGTTATTGGGATAAAATGATAGTGACTGTAGGAGGTTCTGCCTTAGAAGGTTGTTTTTACTGCTCTCCGTAAAACTTGGTTAGAAGTATCTCGTTATAATTCTAATCTTCTTTAATGATGCATGTTTTGGGCTTTGTTTCTCTCATCTCTTTGAATCTGAAAGTGACTAAGCAAAACATAATTTTAAAAAATCTTTGGAACTTTTTAAGCTTCATTAAGTGCATGCACAGACAGTTTCTCTAAGTGTGTTTAAATGATTCTGAAAAACATTTTCTGGTTCACAGAATTTCCTCTTTCCAAGCATAACCTGCTTTTCAGCCCTGATGTTAACTGCTGTCCATGGGGCTCCCATAATTTTGTGGAGACTCCTTGAGATGAATGTTTTTGAAGATGTTGTATGTTACTGATGTGAATTTGTAAGTGGTGGTCTTGAAGGAATGTTGTCTGTAAAGGCACATTTCCAGTAGTACAGCCTGCAGTCTGCAGATTTACTGGAGTGTCCGTACAGAGCAGGTTGGTTCCTGCAGTGCTGAGCTGCCGCAGGCACCTGGACACGTCTGCCTCGGTACCTGCCCACAGGTGGAGGGACCCCCAAACCAGGCAAACCCAGAGCCCTCAGCCATCCCAGTGCTGTGGGGAGGAGGTGGCCTGAGGTCTTCCACTGTTCTTGACAGAAATCTGAAGGTGGTCGTTTTGGGGAATGTTGAAACACTTGACTTCTCTGACTCAGGTGTACGGAGAGGCACATGCCTTAAGGGCTCGATAAGGATGTTGTTGTATGTATACCTGCACTGAGGAGAGTGCAGGTAGATTGGATGGGGTGAGGGCGTGGGAAAAGGGGATGGATGAAGATTAACTGATAGCCAAATAGTGGTCCCCTCAAGACCAGGGAAAGAATCAGATTGGGATGTGGCTTCAATGAAGAGGCTTCTCTGCCTTTGTGTTGGAGTGTGCGGGTATTTCTGTAGCCGGAATTACAGGAGCTGTTGATCACTTCTTTCACATATGTGAGGCAGAAAAGGGGCAGCACAAAGGGAATGGTTTTGTGTTTCTTACAGAAGCAAAATTATCTTGTGCAAGACTGTTCCAAAGAAACCAGTCAGGCTATTTTGAAATGCAAAGTTTGCCTGCATGTAACAAGCCTGGCATTCACGCACTTGCATAACAAGTGTTACTAAATTTTATATGTGGGGAGGCTTTTAAAATAAAAATAAAGCCATGTAGGCCTTAGTAGTTCCATTGTTCTTTCATGTGTGCCTGTGCTCTCCACCCCCTTCTTTTGGAGCTTAAAATAAGTAAATAATACATCATGTCACTGGCAGAAGCTAGTTTGAGACTTGCTTTCAAAACTGTTTCAAAAGTACAGAGCAAATGCGATTCCAGACTCAAGTGCACAAACAGGAAACTATTCATGGGCCCAGTTTCACACTGCTCCAAAGTAATGTGATTTTTAAAGGAGGCTGATCTTCCTTGAGATTTTTTGCTGGAGTTTTTAAGTCATCAGTGCTTTTGTTGTCCTCCAAAAGAAGAGCTGGAAGCTGCCTTTTCATGCTGAGATGCAAATGAAAGATGATAATTATATATCTAAAATTGCTTGAGCTTTAAGAAAATGCCAAATACTGCAAGTTGGCAAAACCATGGCAAATAGCTCATGAGGGATTCCAGAGGTCAAGAAAAGGATTTCTTAAGACTTCAGATTGTTTTGGTGGCTGTCATTCTGCCAAACTGTCTTAGTACTAACTTGTGATTATGATTAACATAACTTTCATTATTAGCATAATTTTCTTGGGATTCCCTTTTATTCTCCAGAGCACTGTTATCAGCTTCGAGGTTCTCCTGATCTTGGCAGGCGCTGACATTCTCGTTAGGTTTTGGCCGGTCATGTTGGAATAGATGAGATTTAGTGCTTTTAATAATTTTCAGTTTTGTAGCGAGGAGCATTTTAGATAGGTGTTCCACAAATCAACTCCCCTTCATCTCCAGTCACTGGTATGATGGTGACTGGGCTTGTTTCTCTTTTGAACACTACTTGGTCTTTTGAACGCCTGATAATACATATGAATATATGCACTGACTTCTCCTACGTGATGGCGTTGTCAAGTGTAAGAAATGTAAAGCATTAAATACCGTACTTTTCAGACGGAGTATAGCTGTGCCTTCACTGCACTTTGAGCGGGTTTTACCTGTGTTGTATTACGTTGTTGCATTTTACGAGTGCACTGAGGTCGGCGCTATCTGGACAGAAGGACCCCTTTAGTGGGTAAAAGAAACCTGTATCTGCCCTCCCCAGTAAGCCTTCACTACAAAACCAGCTTCTCTTTCACTGAGAAATGCCTTTGGAGGTAGAGGGTGTTCTCTTTGTTGCCCTAAATGTAGGTTTATTCTGTCCCACACTGCAGTCGGGTCACCTCTTGGGCACGGCGACCTCGCTGCACTGGGCAGCTCTCCGTCAGTCTGTCGTGTCCCTGTGTTGGTGTCCCTGTGGATGCAATACTGTTTGAGTGCTGCCAGTGTAACGCTGGGTATGGGCTGGCCATCTGTAGTGTCCCCAGGATCCAGGCTTGTGGTTCGTTTTCTGTATCCATTTTCTGGTATTGCAGGGATTCTACCAGAACGCCGTGTAGATTCCACTTGGATATTTCCTACATTAACAGCTTCCTAGCAGTCCATGACTGCCAATTTATTGTGCTGCAGGTTTCATTAAGATGGCATTTTGACACTGGTACTGGTGTAAAAATTCATATAGAGAAAGTTTTGTACTTGTAGTTTTCTGTTTTGTGACGTTTACACCTTCAATCCTTTATCCTCTTCCCCAGGCAAACCCCGTACTTTTCCTCAAAGCAACCTCTGCAGCGAGTTTTCCTAGCAAAGTTCCGTATGTCATACACATGATGTCATCCACATGAGTGGAAGGGCTTCGTTCTGCTCATCCAGTGTCACGCTCCTAAGCTTTTCCAGCACCCCCTTTTAAATCCTGATGCAAATCAGCAGTTCAGGGCTGAGACTGACATTCACAGTGAACTGTGGGATGAGCTGCTTTATTTTCTCACTTGTTTTTAGAGCACAATGAAAGTATTCGTGCACCACTTGGAATGGTGCTTTTCAGGAGTGCCATAAAGGGGTTTATAGTGCTTTCTTGAGGAATGAGTGACTCTGCCTGAGGAAGGTCAAGAAAGCAATATTTCATTTTAATCCCTGTCTCTCCTGCTTTTAATCAGTCGATTTCAGGGTGAGAACATCTGGCAGGTACAACTCCAGACTGATTCGAGTCTCCTTTCTGTGCTCCAAAGTTAGGATCATAGAACCATAGAATATGTTGAGTTGGAAAGGACCCATCGGGATCATCAAGTCCCAGCTCCTGGCCCTGCAAAGGACATCCCAAGAATTTCACCATGTGCCTGAAAGCATTGTCCAAACTCGCCTGGTTGGTTTGTTGGGGTTTTTTTGTGCTCTCAGCAGGTGTCTCATTTATTATTGTGTCTTCTGTCACCTGAATCATCAGGATTTCCTTCCTTTTACACGTCTGCAGCCACTGCTGTGAGACAGGAATCTGGTATTTTACTGCTTGTCTTCGTGTCTATTTCGTTCCAATTTGTGGATAGGTTTTCCACTGACTTTTAACAGACCAGATGCTGTATTTCATTCTTTTGCAAGTTTTCCTCAATTTTACTGATTTTCATGTTTTTGTCTATTAAATCTTCCATGTCAGTACTGATTTTCCCTTGCAAAGATGGTCTGTTTGTCTGGAATACTTGCTGTTAGCTGGGTTTTCAGGGTGCAATTAACCATTGTAAAGTTCCCTCAGTGTTTCTACTGCTGCTTTGACATGTAGTGTCTGTTCTCTGGGATCCCAGTTATTTTGTTTTGCTGCTGTAGTTATGTTCTTAATTGGGGTTCTGCCTTCTTCCATTCTTTGCCCATTCTCTGATTCCTTCACCAGTTT
>VXAZ01006526.1:0-10003 GCA_013399875.1 Gymnorhina tibicen
TTAGTTGTGTTCGTAGAATAATCGATCGGAATCTCATGACAATATATATGACTATAGATAGAAATCAAATTGAAAATTATTAAATGGCCTTGAGGAATTTGAAAAGTTTCAAAGGGGGGAATTGATACCAAAAGGGTTAATTTAATTTTTACTGTGCCTGTGAACTTTTAGCAGAGAAATAAGGCATGCAAAAACTGCTTTCCAGCAAGGATGGTTGGGAGATAAGAAGAAGACATCTGGCTCAAGAATACAGTAATAGACAAAAAAAAGGACTGAATCTGGGAACTTGGGGTGGGATTTATGGTAATGGGCAAATTGTAATGTGCATGTAGCAACTGTATATAAGTAACACACTTATATAATCACGTGTCCGCATAAGGTTAGGAGTATCCCCCATTTGACCTCAGGCCTGAATAAATGATGCCTTCTTTAACACCAAATTAGCGTTAAGGAGTCTTATTCCAATATTTTGGAGATTTGGTGACAAGTTCAGCAGTTTTAAGATAAATCAAGTTTTCTTCCCTATTTTTAAGCAAAGACACTTGTGCCCTGCTTTCCATGCTGCCTCACCTGCAGTGTTATCTACAAAACACATCCTTTAGGACTCACATAAAACTCAAAGCAAATAAGTGAACATCAAAAGAATCTCCCCTCCAGATTCATTCTTCATAAGTAACCTCACTGGAAGCAGCTTGAATACATTAGTAAGTGAAGACATATAACCATGAGGCAATACAACCTCCGCATGACTCACGCACCCTTGCATAGCTTAGAGGCACATCTATGTGGCTGAAAAAGTTCAGTGCTCTGAGGGACTCACTGCTGAGTTACTGCAGTGCAGCTGAAAGACAACTCTACTTTGCTTTAAACAAGTTACCTGAGGTATATTTTCATCAGAAAAGCATGAAGCTTACTGAAGGCTAATTTACATGCCTTCTGGGACAGATCTCACAGTCCTGTTGGGCTCCATGATGAGATGCAGGGACAGATATTCTTATTTTAACATTAAATTCAGGCATCTCTACACTATGCTGGAGTTGTTGATGCGGTTACAGCACAAATGCACCTTCGGATGTTCCTGAGAATGGAGAACAGTACTGCAGATCCATTAGTTTTTCCCACACAGTTGTAACAGCCATTACCACTGTGAAGCCAAGGACTGCCTATGTTATATCCTGTTTCATACTGGACAGGAGGTACCTTCTGTGAAAGCAACTTAAGAAACCCATTAAAAGATAA
The DNA here is from genome assembly GCA_013399875.1 of Gymnorhina tibicen. Lineage (NCBI taxonomy): Eukaryota > Metazoa > Chordata > Aves > Passeriformes > Artamidae > Gymnorhina > Gymnorhina tibicen. The sequence continues at coordinate 1,240 of VXAZ01006526.1, forward strand.
TGGTATGTTTCTCATAAGCAGAGAGTTACATCCCATGCCAGTTAGCTGAAAAATGCAGCCAAGTCATTAAATTGTAAAACACAAACATTGCTATAGAAATATTTTCTCTTTCTGGTACAGGCACATTCATATATTTCTGGTCTGTATAAAAAGAAAACCATTCCAAAATTGTAGGTCCTGCATTAAGGCATCTTGCAACATCTGTCCGTATGAACAGGAAGAGTGGTGGTTATTCAGGGAGAACAGGCATCACACTGATATACCAAAAGGTTTTCTTGCCTAAGATGGCTGCTGACTACCATCTGACTTCAGTGAGAACAACCAGATGGTATGAAGACAAAAATTATTGCTGTAAGATCACATTAGAGATTGTCCGCGGGACACAAGTGTCTAGCACTCTGGAGCCATGTATTGGGTTTGCTTGGCAAGACAGACCTGCAGCTGGCCAAGGTTGAGCCAATCAGCAATGGTAGTAACACCTCTGTGATAACATATTTAAGAAGGAAAGTTATTGTGTAGATGTGGAGGAGCCCCACACTGGAGCAGGTGGATGCCCAAAAGAAGGCTATGACCCTGAGGGAAGGCCTTGCTGGAGCAGGCTCCTGGCAGGGACCCGTGAACCCACGGAGCGAGTAGCCCATGCTAGAGCAGGTTTCTTGGTAGGACTTGTGACCCTGTGGGGGAGCCATGTTAGAGCAGGCTGTTCTTGAAGGACTGCACCCTGTGGAAGGGACTAATGATGGAGCAGTTAATGAAGAACTGTAGCCCGTGGGAAAGACTCATGATGAAGAAATTTGTGGAGAACTGTCTCTAGTGGGTGGGACCCCATGTTGGAGCAGGGGAAGGACATCTTCATTAATGACTTGGATGCAGGACTCAAAGGAATACTAAGTTTGCTGTCAACTCCCTTGAGGGCAGAGAGGCCCTGCAGAGAGACCTTAACAAATCACCAACCATATGAAGTTTAACAAGGGCAAGTGCCGGATTCTGCACCTGGNTTAACAAGGGCAAGTGCCGGATTCTGCACCTGGAATGGGGCAACCCTGGATGTGTGTATAGACTGAGCAACAAGAGGCTGGAGAGCAGCACCGGGCAAAGGGACCTGGGGGTCCTGGTTGATGGCAAGTTGAATATGAGTCAGCAGTGCCCTGGCAGCCAGAAGGGCCAACTGTGTCCTGGGGTGCATCAAGCCCAGCATCATCAGCCAGTCAAAGGAGGTGATTGTCCTGCTCTACTCTGCACTGGTGCGGCCTCATCTTGAGTACTGCGTGCAGTTTTGGGCACAACAATATAAAAGACATTAAGCTATTGGAGAGCATCCAAAGGAGGGCCACAAGGATAGTGAAGGGTCTGGAGGGGAAGCCTTATGAGGAGTGGCTGAGATCACTTGGTTTGTTCAGCCTGGAGAAGAGGAGACTGAGGGAAGACCTCATTACAGTCTTCAACTTTCTCATGAGGGCAAGCAGAGGGGCAAGTACTGATCTCTTCACTCTCGTGACCACCAACAGGACTCAAAGATATGGCATGAAATTGTGTCAGGGGAGGTTTATGTTGGTGTCATGGTTCTGTAAACCTCCCCGAGACTACAAAACCACATGCTGCTCACTCACTTCCCATCCCCTCCTTGTCCACCCGCAGGTGGCTGCAGAGGAGAGTTAGAGGCACAAATGGCAAAGATCACAGGTTGAGATAAGAACAGTTTACTGGAAACAGCAATGAGATAAGAAAAATGAACAGTAACAGCAACAAAATTAATAAAAAAAACATAAAAGACAAAGGAACAATTTACATGTAAAATAAAACAATACCAAACTGTTTCTCCCACCATGCTTTCCCCCACTGGAAGGGAATGCCCCTCTCTCTGGGAAGCAAGAGTCCCTTACTTCCATCCCCACCGATGACATGAGGTTGTATAGAATAGCAACCTATACATGCCCACATGGCTCCAGGCTACACCCCCTCACAACTGCTGCAAAAATAATTAACTCTGTCCTGGTCAAAACCAGGATGGTTGGATAACAGGAAAAGGTTTTTTACCCAGAGGGTGGATGAGCACTGGAACAGGCTCCCCAGGGAAGTGGTCACAACACCAAGCCTGACTGCATTCAAGAAGCATTTGGACAACGTTTTCAGGCACATGGTGGGATTTTTCGAGTGTCGTGCGCAGGGCCAGGAGTTGAACTCTATGATCCTGATTGGTCCCTTGCAACACAGCATATTCTATGATACTATGACTCCTGTCCCTGAGCAGTGGCAGGAACAACATGTGATGAACTGACTGTAACTCCCATTCCTTGTCTCCCTGCGCCACTAGGGGGGAGGAAGTAGAGCCCAGGAAAGAGGGAGGGGTGGGGGGAAGGTGTTTTTAAGATGTTTTACTTCTCATTATCCTGCTCTTATTTTGATTGGTAATAAATTCAATTAATTTCCCCAAATCAAGTCTGTTTTGCCTGTGATGGTAATCCACAAGTGATCTCTCCTGGTCCTTATCTCAACTCATAAGCCTTTCATTAATTTTTTTTCTCCCCTGTCCAGTTGCGGAGGGGGGATGATAGAGTGGCTTTGGTGGGTACCTGGCATCCAGCCAGGGTCAACCCACTATGAGCTGCAAGGTTCCCTACATTAAATAAAGTATAATATTCAGTAAGTTTACAACATGGCTGCCTATAGCAACACAAAGGCACTATCACCAGACTCTACTTAATTGAGACTGCAGTTTTAATCAGTAGTAACCAAGTGCACATCCAATCAGAGGTTTTGCATTGACACAGAGCTGGCATTCAAATATAATTATCTGGCTATAACAACCAGACTTGGTTATTTAGATGACCATACTTAAAGATACAGTATAGCACCACAAAATTATCATGTTCTTAAACATGTTATGTGATTCTGTGATCAACACTGCATATAGAAAATTTGAACTTTACAAAGAATGATAATATATTCTAGAGAAGGGACTTTAAATTTGGGTTTTCTATGGTCTTCCACTTCTTCCCCTGGAAAACAGAAGTCACTACCCAGAAGTCACCACATAGTTTCTTACACAGAGCTCTTTCAAGAGACAGCAGGGATCTGACCACAAAAAGCCCAGCATGCCACTGTGGAGGGCTACAGCAGTGCTTTCCCAATACATCAACATGGTGACAGTTTTCACAATATGGGGGCATGGCCTGGGTACAGAGAGAAGGGGGTGGAGTTTTCAGCGCTGTTTATTCAAATACCATTCACGTCATAGCCATGGGCGTGGTTTCAGCAGGGAAAAGGCCATGGCCACAACCTGAAGGGGGTCCATTTTGTCTGGCTCGCTGAAGTGATTAGCAGACCCTGGCACACCCGTGGGTGTTTTCCCATTTATGAGCCCTCCAGAACACTTCTGCAGGACAAGGGGCCTGAGAAGAAGTAGCAGGGCGGCTCCCAAGCCGACAGTGCTAAAGTGACAGCTCCAAAAGTACAGCTGGGACAGGCGGGGCCAGGACCACAGTTTTTGGTGCCCGGCAGGACTATTCCTGCTCCCCCCCTCCTCCCCCGCCATGGGGCAGAGACCCAAGACAGTGGTGCCAAAACCACCTGAGTCCAGCCGAGCTGAAAGGGAGTCCAGCAGGTGGCAGGAAGAGGCATATCACCTTAAGTGGGCCATAAACCTCTTTCCTGGAAGTTTGGGCAAAGTCTCTTCCGCTGACCAGAAAATTTTACTACTTTTGGCTCATCAGGAGATTTCTGTGACTCTTATCAAGTTCCTAGACATTTTGGAACAGAACTAAAGCCTTCCACCACCAATTGTCCAGGTTTGTCCCTTTTTCAAGAGTTCTCTTGTAGAGAAAAGGCCACAGATAATATAAATTCAAACAAATTGGAGAAGAAGTATTTTCTTCTTAAAACTCCTCCCTTCCAGCAGACCACAGTGGATGGAGCTTGGGTGCAATTTTTCCTTAACCACAGAACCTTTCCTCAGGGCAAGGCCAGATGGGTGGAAGCAATTTGCCAGCTGCAAAGAGCAATGCAGGCAAAGGGGTTATAGCAGATGACATGAGCAGCTATGATAAGCTTAGCTGGTGGCCACAGATCACACACACTGCCTACACACAGTCTTATGCACGTGTTTTTGGAGTGGCCCAAACCACAATTTTTTATTCCTTTGTACAGCTATGCCAAACCAGCAGTTAACAGGAAGACTTTACCTTGCAAGCCCTGAAGTATTCCAGCTTACCCAAACTTGTCAGAGGCCTACAGACAGCAAAGAAACCAGCACAAATGCCTCCCTCCATCCACTGGATAATTGATCCCAAAAGGATTAATTCAATTTTTACTGTGCCTGTGAAATTTTTAGCAGAGAAATAAGGTATGTGAAAACTGCTTTCAGCAAGGATGGTTGGGAGATAAGAAGACATCTGGCCCAAGAATGCAGCGATAGACAAAACAAAGGACTGAATCTCTGGGAACTTGGGGTGGGATTTATGGTAATGGGTAAATTGCAATATGCATGTAGCAACTGTATATAAGCAACACACTTGTAAAATCACAGGTCCACATTAGGTTAGAATCTCCTGCATGCATCTTCAGGCCTGAATAAATGATGTCCTTTTTAACACAACTTCAGTGTTGGACAGACTCATTCCAATATTTTGGACATTTGGTAACATAATTAGCCAGATAGCAAGTCTGCAACAAAGCCACCATGAGACAGTCCATACTCCTGTTCACTGGACCTTGTAAAGCAGCTTAATTTATCCAATCTAAATATCAAGTCCTAAAAGCTCTTTCTCTTGCTCATTTTCAAGACAACAGTAGGATGAACATGCTTTAGCAAGGGGGTTGGACTAGATGATCTCCAGAGGTCCTGTCAAACATCAACCATTCTGTGATTCTGGAAGGGAGCTGTTAACATTAAAAATAGGATCTCTCACATTAAGACATCAGTGCATTCTATAAAAGCTGAGGAAAAGCTATTGATGAAAACACTACCGTATTGGGGTGATTTTATGATGATTCTCTATTCCTAATCGTCTGCTTTATGCCCAGAAATGGCTGCTGTAGTCTGGGAGGTCCTCTGCCAATTATAGCGGCTGTCTGTCAGGCAGACACCACCTCGGAGGTAGATGGCTCCTCCTTTGAGGAGGATCCTGAAGGTGGTATGACAGTATAGGACCTACCCCTCCTTTGAGAAAGTTCTTCTGTGTTCGATGCATTATTGGTTGGTTGTCGTTGTACTCCCCCTCAGTTAATTTTATTGGATCCTGGAACCCTGTATCCTCCCTCTTATCCTTACCCCATTGGCTGTAGCCCTTCACCTCTCCCAGTTCTTGCCCCCCTCAAAACCCTGGTGCAGACCCTCGGACCCTCGGAGTTCTCCCTCCGCCCGTCTCCCTCCCGGTTCCCCTCGCCTTCCCTCACAATAAACGGAGACAACGGGGAGACCCCCTCCCGCAGACGTTTGTCTCGTTCGCCTTTGTTTCACTGCACCTTGCAGACATCTCTCCTGGAGTTGCTTCACCTCTGCGTGAGTCACCCACGCCGTGGCTCGAGACCCTCCTGCCCTGTGGCAGGTCCTAGAGCCCTCAGAGCCTGCGTCTGTGGCTGAGGGAAAACCTAAAAAGCCGAAAGGCAACAAGTGGCACCTGAACAGGGACCCTGTCCCTGAGGACCTGCCTTGACAGCCCAGCTGTCAAGCGAATCGGGACTCGGTGAAGCTGCTTCCCTGTGTGAGCACGCTCTGTATTAGAGAGTGGTGCTCCCGGAGCTGGATTGAAGGGGCTGTCAGATTCGTATTTGGTGGATTTGTGCAGTCTGACGGCATGACCTGATAAAAAGCAGTCCGCAAGGAGGAAGGACCCAGCGCCGCAGCTTTAGCTGGAGGAGCAGCCGTTGGTGAGTTTGTGGCTTTTGTGCTTTTGGCTGTTCCTCCCCGTTTTCATTGAGTTTTAGATTTTACAAGCGCTGTGGGTGGGTTTTTGTTCTTTGCAATGGGTAACAGATTGGGCAAAGAACAGCGGGAGTTTTACATCCAAGTTAAATGTCCCCTTATAGAAAATAAGATTAAGTTTTCAAAACCTCTTCTTAAGAGATTTGTCTGCTGGATTTTTAAAGAGTTCCCTAGCACCTCCCCGGACGATGCAAAATTTTTTAAGTTTTGTGATAAAATTCAAGGAAGAATGGTCTTTTTACAGAGCTGTGGGGACAGGTCAGTAGAGCACTTCTTCGTGCTCCTGACACTGATCTGCAGCGCTGTTAAAAAGCCTAAAAGTAAAACCCCAGTTGCTCCTTCCCCTTTACCCGTTCCCCACCTTTCCCATCCCCCGAAACCTCTTAGGAAGGGCAGAGGGACTGCAGACAGCCCAAGGGTCCAGGGTTGCCACCTGCTCCCTGACACTCCCTCTGTGCCTCTCCTTTCCCCGCTCGGAGAGGACCCGCACAATCCTCCCCGAGCACCCCTGACATGGCTTCCCCCAACCCCTCGTCCCCAGTTTGTCCTGTTAAAGTTAACTCCCCTCACGCTCCTCAAAATGGCGGCAGCAGCCAAATCAAACATCAAAATGGCTGTGACCGCATGGTTTCTCTCCCTCAACCTTCTCCTTCCCAGAGTTCCCCACTTCCCGCCGNGGCGGCAGCAGCCAAATTAAACATCAAAATGGCTGCGACCGCATGGTTTCCCTCCCTCAACCTTCTCCTTCCCAGAGTTCCCCTCTTCCCGCCATCCGAAACCCGTTCCTCCCCTTCCCTGACATCAGCCCTTTCCCTCTCACCTATTACCCTACGCACTCCCTCCCTCTGGGCGGGCACTGGAACCGTGGGTGGTCCCCTATCTAATTATTCAAAAAACCCCTTCCTCTCTCAAAACCCCTCCTCTCCCCTACACTCCTCCCCTTCCGCTCCTGACACCTCCCTGGAGGTCGGTCCTTCCGGTTCCCACGCTCCTCCTTCTGGTTCCCATGAGGACAAAGCCGGAAGAGACGCCATCTTGAGCGGGGACCCGGAACCCCTCGAGCCCCCCTTCGCAGCTCCTGTCCAATTTTCATGCACAGGCTTGAACCCTATCTGGGAGCCTTTCAGTTACAACAACATTAGGGAGCTTTGCAAAACTCAAAAAGAGTTCAGCCGGGAAAGCGAATACTTTAAAAGCTTGCTGCATGCAACTTTTGCCAGCAATACACTAGTTCCCCATGATCTTAAGACAATTGTGTCTTGCCTCCTCTCTCCCACAGAGTACCTAGTGTGGGAAAGAAATTGGAAAAGGCAAGTTCGGGAACTAATCCCGGTCCTCCCTAGTGGTTCTAACGGGCAAGGGTTTCCCTTTGAATTATTAGTAGGAGAAGGGGATTATAGCAAACCCCAAATTCAAGCCCAAAGCATCACCCCTGATGCTTTGACTGCGTTGGCGGGGACGGCGGAACGGGTGCTCCTAGGTATGCCTCCTATTACTACCCCTATGCTTTCCTATGCCAAGATTTACCAAGGCCCCTCCGAATCTTTTGTTTCTTTTGTTGATAAATTAAGAATTGCAATTCAAAAACAGGTAGAAGATCCTAAAATCAGAGAAAATATCCTAAAAGAAATTGCTAAAACAAATGCAAATGACACGTGTAAAAATATTATTTTGTCCCTTCCCCATGACCCTCCCCCTACCCTTGATCAGATGGCGGAGGCCTGCGTACGCCTCATGAGCATAAAGACATCTGCTCATGGATCACATCAGCATCCCACCATCAATGTGGTTAACATAAAAGAAATGACATGCTATAGGTGTGGGAAAAAAGGCCACTTTTCCAAGAATTGCAGAGCCATTATCCCTGCCAGTCCTAACCTGATCCCCCAACATACCCAAACGCCCACTCCCTTACCATCAGTTCCCACTGCGCCTACCCCAACCATACCTATTCCTACCCCATCCACCCCTATTGCCCTTCCTCCCTTTCCCAATAACATGGGAAACTGAGTGAGCGGCATGAAGAGGCAGATCCACGTCGCTGCCAAGAGACAGAATCTGCCAAACAAAGTGACTTCCTACCGGCTGTGACCAAAGACTGTGTTCAATTTACCAGACTTGACTTTAAAGTTATTTCTCTGCAGACTCCAGCGAAAGACACCTTTGTGCTTGTGCTACCAGATGCGACCCTGGGACCTAAGGAGCTTGAGATCATCCCTTCCTTTGTCAGGACAGATGTCAATGGTAACTTTCTATTGAAGTTGGCATGTTGTAACCTGCCACTTTTTCTCCCTAGGAATCAGGTTGTAGCCAGAGTCAAAGTTTATCCATTCCAGGCAATTTGCACAGATTCTCCCTCAGTGTTTTGGACCGAAGAGATTGGGAAGAACAGACCGGTGGTCAGCTGCAGACTCTCGAGCTGTGGCTCAGACTTTTCCTTCACGGGAATGTTGGATATGGGAGCAGACGTGATGGTCGTGTCATCTTCCAACTGGCCGTCATTGTGGGAAAAGCAATCTGTGGCAGGTACCATCCGTGGTGTTGGCGGATACATCTCCGCCGAGAGGAGCAAGAACGTTATCCAAATAGAGGGACCTGATGGGCGCATTGCATCTGTGCACCCCTTTGTCATCAATTCAGGGTTTAACCTCTGGGGTAGACATGTTATGTCCTGTGGTGGTTTAGGCCAAATTCAGGGAAACGTCCAAAAGGAACATCTCCTCAAAGGAAGGCAGGTTACAACCACCCCTCCCCCCAACCGGGTTCAGGAAAAACAAATTTTCCTCGGAGGAAAGTGAAGGAGAAAATAAAAACTATTTATTTAACAAACACACAGGAAAA
>VXAZ01006527.1:0-68086 GCA_013399875.1 Gymnorhina tibicen
CCGAGCCGCCGCCGCTCCGCGCCCGGCCACCGGCCCGCAGCATCCCCCGATGGCCGCCCGCCTGACCTGCTGCCTCCTGCTGTGGGCCCTTGGCCATGGGGGCTGCCGCTCGCCTGCGGGGGAGGGCGCCGGCAGCCCGCCCGCCTGCCCCGTCCAGCTGCCGGCCGACCCGGACTCGTCCGCCCCCGGCCGCGACCCCCGCGGCGGCTCTTCGCCGCCCCCTGGGCTGGGCAGCATCGCTCAGGACATGGTAGCTGTCCACATGCTTAAGCTCTACGAGAAGTACAACCGGGAGGGGAGCCGGCCCGGCGACGGCAACACGGTCCGCAGCTTCAAAGCCAGGCCGGGTAAGACGGGCCGGGCGCGGGGGGCACCGCTGGAGGCCCCTCGCTCCTCTTTCGCTTTAAAGTGACGGGTTTGCGTCGAGGTTGTCATTGACTGCAGGGGGTGTCACTCTGGGTGAATGCTGGGGGGTCTCTTGCTACCTACACGGACAGGGTATCACCCCTGGCTTTGTGGACGGCTTCCACCTTCCCTGGCTCCCTTCCCTTCCCGGAGAGTATCTCCCCCGGGAAAGCCTCCGTTGCTGTGGATGCAAACCAGCTGCAACAAGGGCGCCGTTTCCAGCGCACATCGCACTGGGCCAAAAGATCTTTTCGTAAATACTAGGAGCATAAACCTGGTAGCGAGTGCTCCAGCCACTGGTCCTCTCCTCCGGCTCATCTCGCAGCCTCAGAAGTTCCTGCTAGGACGAGTGCCGCCTACAGGACCGCCTAAAACTGCTCGGCATCTTAAATTCCTTGCACTGCCTAAACCTGAGAAGACAGATATCTGACCTCCCTCTCCCCAGTTTTACTTGGCTTGATTATGAGGGGGGAGAAACATATATACTGTGTTAAAACTACATTTTCATTATCCCAGCATTACATCAAATAATAAAAAGGAGGTTTGCCTAGTTAATAGTCCATACACTTGTTATCCTTTGCCAAGGAAACTCAAAACTTTTCTGGAAAACATCTTACTTCTTTGGTTAACATTTACAGACTGTAACTAAGATCTTAGTTCTTAAAATAAGAACTGTATCAGTTTCCAGAATCTAGTTGTTGCTACCTTGTCAGAAATATTCATTATTCTGTTTAGACAAATCTGATGGACTGAAACTCACAAAAGCAAATTTTTCATTAATCTATTTCTCCTACATTTAAGTCTCATGTATAGAGTACAAGGCAGCATACAGTGTTTTAGAGAACGCTTACTATAATATTGCACAATAATTCATATTCTCTTGTGCACCCCAACTGAATTTCTATCCTATGTCAACTGTAATATTAAAAAGTAATCATATTCAAGGAGGGGGAGACTCCATGGAAGAGTAAGTGGCTAATGAAAATTACTAAAAATCTAGGAGTTATGATGTAAAGCAATTTCAGACATTTGGGAGAAAAATTAATTGTCATGCTCTAGATCATTAGCTAGCAGTTGCTGTAATAGGGGTTAGGAAGGAACTTCCACTGTGGATGGTTTTCCATGACCTCCTGTTAACACTTTTATTTTTCTGCGAACTGAGCAGCAAACACTGGCTGTCACCCAAATAAGGCCCTGCACCACAAGAGGGATTTGGGGACAAGGCAAGAATTGCACTATATTCTTTTTCTTAAATTTTCAAATAATCTGATGAACATACTACTTGCATCAAAGTAATCTAAGTTGTAATTTTGTTTTAAAACACTAAAATAGCAGCATTTTCTACCCACAGCTAGACTGTGCTAACCAAATACAAATCAATATTATTTGGCTCATTTATCTGATCATGACACCAAGGCAGAGAGGACTGAAAGTAACTTGGCTTTCCCTGCAATGGAAATAAGGCATATCTATGTCCAGAACTCCTGCCTCCTATGTCTTATCTATGTACCCTCTCTACTGGACCCATCTTTCCCAAATAACATGGCATGAAAGCAGAAGCTCCTCTGCACTCTTCCTTTGAACTGAGTTCATCAAGCTAGTGATAAACACTCTAAGTACTATAGAATGATCCAAGATGAGGGAGGACAGAAGAACCTTATCTGCCACCGTGTTTATCTTCTCTAAGAAACTCTAATATTTCCTTCTGAAAGAAGAAATTGGCATGTTTTTCTAACAAGACATGTGGAACATCCATTCTTTATAAAATATGGATAATAATTGTAGTCCTATTGAAATAAGCAAAACAGACTACACACACAATAATTTTCTTTATCCCAAGCAATGGACTTACTTCTGGTTTTTTATCACAAACCTTTAAGAAAATCAGTAACTGTCTGTTCCTGTGGTGCTGTTCAAAGCTGTTTGTTAGGTGACACTCAAGCAGTTGTCAAGATGAGGGCTCCAGAGGTACAAAATGTTGGTCCAGACATTTGTCCTTTGTCATATGCATTATTGAGTTATCCTCAACTACCCAGCTGTATTGCATTCCTACCTGTTCCTTAAAGGGTATAGCTGGTGTTGATTGAGCTATGGAATGTGTAATATTTTTCCATATTCAGTTCGAGGCACTTGAAACATACATGCATGTGCTGTTTGCATGTAGCCCAAATACAACTTTTTTTTTTTGTTTCTGTAGCCGACCCTTCAGAAAGAGTCCTTCACAAACATCTGATCACCTCCTCTCAGCTCACCTCTCCATGTGTTCTCAAGAGTTCATTATTTTTTTGATAAGGAGCTGAGAGACAATCTAAGAACTGATTTCTCAGGTTTCTTATTTCTTTAGGTGCTTTCCAGTTTTCAGGGAATTTTGTAGCTTTAGAAAACAGTGCCAACTGGCTGAAGTTAGTCACGTCATAATTGGTTTGTGACCAAATGTGAAATATTAAGTGATTGTTCAACTTCACCTAAATTGCTCAGATTGAGGGGAATTAATCTTCATGGCAGCAATTTAATGTCTAAGCCATGAAACTTCCCCATAAATTGACTCTTGCAGCTCAGACTTATTCCCTGAACACGATGCATCCTCTGTGCTAAACAAAGCAAAGACCTTAATGAATAGTAGAAAATAGCAGCCACTTAATTAAGACTGTATCATAATGCATATGTGCAAGAAAACCAAATCAAGCCTGACAATGCGTGGTTGACAGGTTGGTAAAAGCCTGAGTGAACTTATGCAATATGGAAATATGACTGTGCTCCAAGCAAAACTCAAATCTTCTAAATTCCTAAAAAGTCGCTACTTCCAGGCTTCTGGCTTTTCAGTAGGTGCAGATTCATAAATTCTTATTCTGTTCTACAAAGAATTTTGACTTTTGAAGGGTTTGTTTCATTCTAGCATACAGAATTATTTTAGATTAATTCAGCCTCCCTTTCTCTGATCTATCATTACAACTTCCCTTCTGAAACCCTGAAACACTGGTGTGTGAAATGTCTTTATCCCAACAATGCTCGTGCTTCATAGCAGTAACTACAAAGCTGATGGTACTCAGAGCATTCTACTACTAAAAGAAATATTAAAAAATAACTGTACACAGCTCAGGTGGAGAGAAGCAGTAGATAGACTTTTTTTTAGAAACATATGCCTTCTGAAATGAACATACATTAATAAAGCCTGGTGTTCTAAAGGAAGTATTATAATTACTCTCTTCCTTGGCCGTAGCCTTGTGAAATTTCTGTGCTTCAAAGACTTGAATAAAATCTAAACCCTTAACTTAATAGTATGAGCACCTATTCATATGACTAGTGTTGATTAACAGTTTACTAGTGGGAATCCTGTCCTGAACTGACAGAAACAAACAGGTTCTTATCACATCAGTACAAGCTGTTCCACTTCACTGTATCAGGAACAAAATACAGGTGGTGTAGATGGAAATTGCTTACTTCAGCATTTGTACTCTCAGACTGCCTTTGTGGGTTTGGGATTAATGATCATGCTAATCTGCTGTTATTTTAGTCCAAATCATGGTTCTATCCAGCATTAACTGGGAGATAACAACCACCAATTTAGTAAGATGTAGCACTATTCATTTCCCTCTTTCAAATGAAACTGCGTTAAAGGAAGAATGTTCCAACAGGTGGCAGTTAACAGTACTGCCTTTCTGTTGTTGCCAAAATTTCTGTGGCTCATCACCCATAGTGCACTGAAAAAAACCCTAAGAGTTTCTGGGAAGCCTGGCTGTTGCATTTGTTGGGTTTTGTTTGGTTTGGGGTGGTTTTTTTCTTCCTTCTGCCAGAGAATTTTCAGGTATGTCAAACAGGACTACCAGAGGGTTGGGCTACTTGGGTTAATTAAAGATGCAGACTTACCCACTGTAATCCTTTGATGCATTCTAAGTAGCAGTGTGAGTTTGGGAGAATAGGAATCACTTCTTCGTTCTGCCATCACTTTCCCATATACTGTTGAACTAGTAAAAAAAAAAAAGGCAACTTTTCAAAATTATACACTACTAAGGCATTGTCTTTTCATGCTGGGATGGGATTACATTTTAACAAAATAAGAGAGGTTTCTACTGTTTAAATAAACATGATGTAAGCAGTTATTAGTGTAAAATTGCTCATCCTTCCTTGGAAGGAGGGTAAAAATGTAAGCTGAGCGCAAACTGTTCAACTAGCTAAAAAGAAGCTGTTTCAAATGGAGTTTGAATTTTAAGAGTCAGCTCCTATTCAATAGCATTTGTTACTAACTTCACACAGATCTCAACACAAGCCTTAGAGACCAAGTGTGTTTTACAGTGCTTTAAACAAAGCTCCTGCATGATGTGTACTGGAAAAGAGGATTGCTCACAAGAGTAATGACCCCCAAAATGTGTCACACTGCTTACTGCCAGCCCCCTTGTGAAATGTCTCTTGTGCACTATTTGCAGATGATGAGCTGTTGCCCACAGAGTTAGCACCCAGACATCTTTCAGGAATCTGCAGTCAGCTTTAGATTCGACAGTTTTGAATATTAAGTGTAAACCTGGTTTCTGCTAGTAGTGGTTTCAGCAAGGTGTTTCTCTGAGCTCTGCCACAGGTAAATTTGACAGCTTCTCTGAGCCTGACTTTGTTATTAATGAAATACAATCAAGGATTGCTTTTCTTGCCTACTTAGAATGAAAGACAATCTGGAACTAAAAATCTCCGGAAAGAATTTTTTCCCTCGTATGTACAAAAGATGGCCAGTATGTTGGACACTCTCATTGTTATTGTAATATTGCTATTAAATAGTTACATTTTTTTCCTTCTCTTATTCACCATAGTTTGAAGCTGAAGTGATAAGCTCACTATACTGAATTATTTGATGTAAGTGAAAAGTAAAATTTGTTAATTCACTTAAATGGAAATAAGAGTTAACTACCATTTTTGGTCTCAGATATATATGCATGTTTTCCTTGCTCTCTTGCAGGATTCTTGGCCCAGAAGCCCTTGTACTGCTTCAATCTGACATCCATGCAAGATTCAGAAATGATCCTTGCTGCCACTTTTCACTTCTATGCTGACAAACGCCCTCGGCACCGGGAAGTGTTTTGTAAACGGTCCAAGAACTCATCCTGCCGCCTCCTTCACCTGCCTCCAGTCCTACGGCTCAACCTTGTTTTCCAAAGCATTCAACAGAATTCTGCCTATGGACTAGTGAAAGGGAACATCACTGTGCTTCTTCAAAGGCAAGGGGCTTGGCATGCAAAGGACATTTCACACATCGTAAAAGAATCAAAACGAGCTGGAGAGCTCATTCTCTGTGCTGAGCTTGATTCTGGGGAGAAACACCAGGGCTTCCCTGAACAGGTTGCCAGCCATTTACCTTATATACTAGTTTATGCCAATGATCTTGCAATCTCTGAACCTAACAGTGTGGCAGGCAGCCTACAGCGTTATGATCCATTCCCTCCCAATGACGGAGACCCAAATCTATCCCCTAATGCTTCTACTGATACTCGAGTTAGGAGGGATACGTACCTCACTAGCTCTATTCAGAACAACGAGTTGCCAGAAGTAGATTATAACAACAATAAATACAACAAACATGACATATGGGAGAATGCCTACAGATCCTTGAAACCAAAAGCCTCACGCAAAGATCGAAGGAGAAAAGGGCAAGAAAATACAGAAACACTTAAAAAGTCTCAGGTGCTAAATTTTGATGAGAAAACAATGAAGAAAGCAAGGCGAAAACAATGGAATGAGCCAAGGATTTGTTCAAGAAGATACATGAAAGTTGACTTTGCTGATATTGGCTGGAATGAATGGATCATATCTCCCAAATCATTTGATGCCTACTATTGTGCAGGTGCATGTGAATTTCCAATGCCCAAGGTAGTATGCCTTTTTATTCTTGTCAGCTTGCAAACAGTAGGCCTTCTGTTCTGCCTATCCAACTACTTCTTTAGTTAGATTTTCCTTTAGTTTTTTACCTTTTTCATTGTGTTTTGTTGCCTTGTTGAACCTAAAGAATTTAAGCAATATTGTTTCCATCAACTTAGTCATCAGAGTGCAAAAAGATTCCAAGTTTCCTTTAAATGCAATCTGAAAGATAGGAAAAATATCTCAGGCTTATCTTACAATTTCTCATCTTATATCTTGAAACCATAGCATAAAGACTTTTGCAGCTTATGAAAATACTCTTATACACACTAAATCATCAAAATACTCTATTGTAGTAGCACAAGTATGAAGTATTATATGCTAATATTAAAACAAGCTACTCTATCAGCATATTTCTGGATTCCACTTGTAATATCTTAGAAGAAAAATGAAGAGTAGTTACACTGAGGTATTTTTAACTTTAGGAAACTGCTTGTCACTCTTGAAAACAATAATACTGGTTAAGATTATATTTGTGTATCAAAATTCTAAATATGTTCCTGCTGGAACAAAAAAGTTGATTTACCTTATCTCACTAGAAATGCCACAAAACTATTTCTAGCACCTTAGAGCAAGCGTGCCAAATTCATCCTATAGAAGCAGTGTGAAGTTTGCTAGTGGAGAGGCAAACATTTGTCTCACTTCCACTCTGCTCTATGGCAAGAAGTAGAAATGATGGCAATCCTATGCTGGACAAGAATTATCAGGATTTTATAAGTCTTTCAAGTAATGGCAGAGCAGAGGATTTGAAGCACTGCATAACCTGAATATTTAGAAACTGTAATTATTTTGCAGCTCTACCTACAAATAGCCTGATTATTTGTTCGACTGACATTTTTGCATGTGGTCATTTGGCATCTAAATAAAGGATAGTGTTTTACAGCAGAGGATTTCAAGGCTCTGAAACAGGAATCTGCCCTACTTTACATCCAGGGAGATTGATGTATGTTTATGTTGAAACAAGTAGTATAATTTCAGGAAGAGTAGATATGTAGGCTAGTTTTAAGTCCAGGAACAGTGGAAATCCAGACTTCATGGTAGGGTATACAAATCTGACCACATGTTCTTGTGTAGGTGGCCAATGCTGAACCATGTGTACATAAACTGATACATGGTCTGGCAAAAATTAAAGCTTGCACAGACTCACATATAACTTTGTTGTTGTAATACAAATTGATTATGCACCATAATCACCATTTAACTTATCCAAAACAAAAGACAGCCTGGGAATATGGGTCCTTTGCCATAGACTCACAGTCTAATGCACCATTCATACACAACAACATAAACCTGAAAAAACATCCCCAACCAAACAACAACCCCACCCTCCAAAAAAGATGCATTTAACACATCTGGCTTCTTGTGAGCGAAACAGCATTAGACAAAAGCTGGCAGGGCCAGAAGAGAGACGATCCATTTCTAGCTTGAATAGTTAAATAATCTTATATTGCTCACTTACTTACATATCTAATCTAGAAATATGAGCAAATTCTTATTATATAATAAAGATTCCCTTTCACTAGTATCTTGATGTCCAAAAACCAAAATAAGGAAAAAGAAACCCAACTGAAAAAAAAACCCAGAGAAAGTAAATCACAGATACATAGATTTGGGAATTTTGGGTTTGATACACATTCATTGATTGGGTTTGCTTTGGAAGAGGTCTACTACTTGTTAGCTTTGTATTTTTAAGAGGGGAAAAAAAGAAGCAGATTCAAAGGTGTAACTTTTTACATGACTGTTTCAAATGGAATAGAGAGAGGACACCAGCATAAATGAAGATTCAGTTCAGAGCATAAGAATTGCTAAATATTATTAAGGGAGAAATTTGTTCTTTCATATTTGCTCTAAGTCAGGAAAGTATCAAAGGCCAGATTAAAGCTAGTCATAAAGACTTGGTCTACACAGTCAACCTATGATGGGCAACAGACACCTTATTTCCAATGTACTCTTTTAGAACTGTGGAGATAGAATTACATACCTGGCATGTTGGGTATCATCACATTGTGGGGGTTTTTTTTCTAAAGTATCAGTACATCATTCTGCACATCTACTTATTAATAGCTGCAAGTCTTGATTTAGATAGATATTCAACAGCTTGGGTACAAATCTTCTCATAGCCAGTTCACCTATCTTACTGCTGAATTTCTTATGCCCTGAACTGTGAGGAGGAAGACTAGGTTATATGGCTGGCTGCAGTGCTGCATTTGCCAAATAAATTCCAGTACTGCATGTGGTAGAACCTGGTCTGCTTAGCAGCCAGCATTTAAAACATTAGCACTTCCTCAGTGCCATTATTACTGGGCATTCAACTAATTATTTCAAGATTTCTACTTTAGCACATTGGGACAAAGTCAAATGTGAAGCCTAGCCCGTGATCACTGAACACTGATGCCAGATTTCCAGAAGGGCTGGAAAAATTCAGAGCTTGGCTGGACATGGGATGGGTGTGCTGTCTGGCTCTGCTGTGGATATAGGGCTCAGGCAGCCAGATTCCATACAGAGTACCACTCTATCATAAGCATTTTCCTTTCTAAGCATTTTTGTGCATGGTGTATCCACTTTCAGGCATTAGAAACCTAATTAGTGTTGTTGTCTTGGGAGACAGCTGCTCAGTCTAGATAGACTTTGTTCGCATCTATTTGTTCCTTGCAGATATTAGAGGCTGCACAGCTGGAGAAGATCCTTATAGGATCTTCTGCAAGTTCTTAGCCAAGAATCCTATAAGTCAGTAACTGGCCCTGAGGGCAATGATGGCTATTCACTGCATGGGGGCAATAAATGCTGTTTCAGTGGCACACCGTGATCTGTGACTATTTCAAAAAACAGCATGAAATAACACAGGTGCTAGGAACAGTTCAGGAGGTTTTTCATAAAGGCTAAATTAAGAACTTTATTCTAGAAGCTCTAATTCTTTGAATTTCTAAACCCTGCAATTGCTTAAACACACAAAAACTCCTGTCTCTCTCTTGCTGTCCACATATGCTGACATGACCAAAGTGGGTAGAAATTGAGTTCTACTGCACACAGCAGCTGTGAGACTACCTCACTGCTGCTTGTCTGTGGATAGCTTTGAAATCTAAAGATGAAGGAGGACAAGAGAGAGCAAGCTGTTGCTAATTATGCTAACATATGCTAATTACAGAAAGGCACTATGCAGGACTGGTAACTTGTTGGGACTTGGCTATAGGGATGCTCTCTTAATGGGTCAAGGACAGATTTCACAGTTACTCATTAGAATGGCTTAGTTAAGGAAGATCTGAAAGCCTTAATGGTAATTAAGGTTTGGATCTCATTTGCTGATATGTTACACTTAATGCAAATGTTTCAAAACTGAATTATCCTAAAAACCAGCTCCTTTGTTCTATCCATGAACTACATAAATTTTCATGTTGAAATGGAAAACCCTGTTTTGCATATACTTATATATTTGAAAAATAGAGAAGATATAGGAGATAATAATTCTTCTCACCTAAAGTATAGTTCCATGTGGAAGTGTGTAAAGTCCCTATTTGTCATCCCACAGATGTCATTTTCCACCTGATATAGAGCTGTGCAACAACAGTGATGAAAGATTCCACGTGCCACCTACACCACATGTGCAGATATGAGAAAACTCAGGGAACTCTAGCAAAAAGGATTAACAGTTTTCCTACTGTTATTGTACTCATTTGCTGGGACAGTATTCAAGCGTGGCAAGTGAACAGGAGTCACTGAAGCTTCAGCCTCTGGTGGGCTGACTACCATGCTATTGCTTTCTTATTCTCACTGCCGTAAAGCCTAATAGCTGCCTCCTCTTACCAAATGTTTTTCCTTGTGTTGTTAACTGCATCCAAAATTCAGTAGTAGAAATAAAATTGTGGCTTAGTACCCTGAAAAGGTTATAGACGTAAAGCTGCTGTGAATCGTCACTTCATGCTTTTCCCAGCCTCCCAGCCTTTTTTAACTTCTCCCAGGTTGAGGCTAGCCCATGGGAAAAAGAAAAAAAAAAGCCTGGTGATGAAGGCAGAGGGAAGCAAAGACCACAGATATGAACTATTTGTCATGCAATTACGATCAGAAAGGCTCTGTCACGGTGTTTGACTATTCTATACTAACTCTCTCCTGTGATGCCACTTCTAGAGTACTCTGCTCTTTTAAAAGAGTGATTACTCCGGGAAAAAGTAACTAATTCCAGGTCAGCATACATGAGGAGAAATTATATTGGAACACAGGGATAGTTATTTTGGAAATACTTACAGCAGCAAATTTTCTAAGTCAGACAAGAGCTTAAGAAAACAAAATATAACATCTAGCAACTGAGAACTATGCCCCAGCTTAGGCTTCTTCTCCTGCATGTCTGCCTCCTGCATGTAGCAGGTACATTCAGGGACATTTTTTCTTCAGGCTTCTGGCTGCTGGCTGTGCCACCAGTGCCCTCCTCTGGTATTTATGAAGGCAGCCTAAGGAACACAAAATATCTGTTGGATACATCCAGCTCAGGAAAGCTGGAAGTGCGAGGGACTAACTGTACTTCCAGGCCCTGTGACTCAATCAATGACATATTTGCTTTATTGAGAAACAAAAAACTTCATAATAGTTGTCATTTTCCAGGTCCACCTAGGAAAGTGACTGCTCATAAACGAAGCTATAACTATTTCCTTCTCTGTTCCAGATTGTCCGGCCATCAAATCATGCTACAATTCAGAGCATCGTAAAAGCAGTAGGAATCATTCCTGGCATCCCAGAACCCTGCTGCGTTCCTGACAAAATGAGCTCACTCAGTGTCCTGTTCTTAGATGAGAACAAAAATGTTGTTTTAAAGGTATATCCCAATATGTCAGTTGAAACTTGTGCCTGCCGATAAGTTCATACAAACACATCTTTAACAAGGCCCACAAACCCTGCCTGACTACTCTGGGAAGTTGTAAATGAGAAATGAATCCACTTGTGTTGATGAACCAGTGCAAGTCTACAATTCCTCTACAGAAAGCACGCGGAGAGACTAAAACAACATACGTGCCCACCTCAAAGGATAGGTCATTTCACATTCATCTTCCAGGATTTCAGTACTTCTACAGATATCCTCCTAACCCACCTAGCCAAGATACCTGGTGTTTAGTGAGAAATTTAAGTGTAAAGTTTTCCATAATCAAAGGACTAAAATATGTTTTTATATGTTATTTTCTGACTATTTTATCTCTTCAGTTAACCAAGAAGATGGGAAGTGAACTTGCAACAGCAGGCTTATTTTAGAGTATCACTTTTGTACACAAATCAAAAATTTTTGCCTAAAACACTCATACTCTTAATATGAATATTTATACTGAAAAATAATGTAATAAAGGGCTTAAAATGTATATTTTCTTCAGGATGCAAGTATAGTTCACTGCATAAGTTTTCATATAAACAGTATGTTAACATAGTCATTTTTGGTTACCCTTCCTTAATATATAATTTGTTTTACAAAAAACATGAAATATCCCACATTTTTGGTTTGCTGGATAATTTCAGGTTGTTAAACATATTCTCTGAGTAACACATACAATATAGTAATATGTTGAAATACTAAAAATAAAATAACCAAGATTTATATTTTTGTAAATTATGCTTTATATCCTCTAGATTGTTACATGCTTTTAACAAAAGCTAATAAATTAAAGGTACAGTAGTATCTAAAAATATTTGAATTGTCTTTCTATAAATGCATTCTCCTACATTCTGTTAATTAGATGGAAACTTGTAAATACATGTTAAGCTTGTCATAATGCGCTTCAATAGATTAAAGACAGAAGAAAATACTATGATCATCTAGACCGACCTCCTGCATAGCACAGATCAAAGAACCTTGCTCAGCAGTTTCTGCACTATGCATTATGGAACTTCTGTTTTGAGCTTGGGAATATCTTTGAAAAACATGCATAAATTTGGCTTTAAAGATTTCATGTGATAGAATATCTCTACTGGACTACAAGTAGTTGTTCCAAAAGTTAGTGCTCTTTGTTCATATGCAGTGGCTTAATCCTAGACTGAATTTGATGAGCTTTAGCTTCAGTTCAATGGATCTTACTGTAACCTATTTCATTAGATCCCTTTTATCTATTATCCAGAATACTTTCACTGTGTATTTTTAGTATAGAGAGTAGGGTCAAGTTACATTTTGGCTAAGATTTAAATAGATTGATTTCTTATTCTAAGCCTTAAAATAATTTCTCACAGCTCTCTTCTGAACTCTTTCCAGAACTTTCATTAACTTTCTTTTCAAACAATGAACATCAAAATGGGAAACATTTGGCAGTGGTTCCATTGGAGTATTTTATAGAAAGAAAGTCTCTGCATCCCTCTAACTCCTACACAATCCCCTGTTGATACATTTATGGTAGCCTTGTAACTGCAGCAGTCTTTTCAGAGCTGGTGCTCCCATCATGGTGTCTGTCAATCCTCTCTGTGTCCCTGTGTTCCAGGACACACTTGCCACATACTTCATTTTCACCCACCTGCTGTACAATAGCATAAAGAGAGCAAGAATGGAAGAAACATCTGAAATCTGTAAGGCAGCACAGAATATAAGATATAGAGTGCTTCCTCCTCAAGAAACAGTCTAACCTTATGCACTACCTTATCCTGTTAAGAGTTGCTTTGTTTAAGGGAAGGATACTAAACATACTTCCTTCTGATGAACGAAAAACTGGAAGGCTCCTATCCTACTAAGGTGCTGGGTATCTTCTGCCACCAATTTTCTGTGCTCAGGTGGTGCAGATTCCCAGACAACATAGGTGTGTAAATGTGGTACTTCTTGCTACCACACATAAAAGCAAGATTCAGCATCCATGGGAGTCTTTGCAAGGTTACTCTCACAGCAGTTCTTGCTAATTCCTGCTAAAAAGCTCTAAGAAGTAAGTAGTTCTATGGTGCCCTATAGTGACTGCCAGTTATGCCTGACAAAAGATCATGGATCCAGTTCGCAGTTCTTCTCCCAAAGTACTTTTGTACTTTGTAAATTACTACAGTAATTTACACTAGAACTATTGCAAAAAAACCTTTGTATAATGTTGCTGTTAGAGATCTCCCTTAAAAAATGTACAATCTTGTGTTTTTATAAATCATGAGAAGCTCGACTACAATTGACAGAGTAATGCAAATGTATAAAGAAAAATTAGAAGTTGTCAGAAAGTCATCATTCCTACAGAACAGCCATAAGTATAACATTTTTCAGAGTATCTTAAATCCATGTTATTCTGCTCTCTGTGAAAATCTACCTTTTTCTGTAGGTCTAGTCTTGCTCCCATTTATCGCTAGCTCTGAACAGCCTGACATATTAACTTAGTGTACTTATATTCTCATCTATAGCATTTTGTTTTCCTTAAGGAGTATTTGCTATATCTTGAATTAGTCCTTGGATAAAACCATTCTTTCCAAGATGTGCTGATGCAAGCTATTAGGCAAGAGATACCATACTGTGATCTAAGGTCTATAGGACATAAGGAAAAATGCTACTGCTACGCTCATAAGGACACCTACAAAACTGTAAGAGGTTAAGACTGCATTTAAAGTTCTGTTGGAAAAACTATATATATTATACCTGTAAGTGTCATTGCTCTCAAAACATACTCTTACTACACAAGTCATACACATCTCTTATTAGTAAAGCTTAGTTCATTTGGAGTTTAGCTGTACTGGTCAATTCTTTAACGCAAAAAAAGGGCTTTCAACCATTTTTAGTGGTTTAAGTTGCTCCTTTCTGGATCTTTGCAATTTGGATGTCTAATCTTCCTCTAGAAAGAAAAACATTTGCATTTGAAATAGACAAATGCAGTCAGCTGCTGTCAGAGGACACTGATACCCTCACTATCTTGGTTCCAACAGATCTTTTTATTTCTTTGAACATGCTATAAACCTACATGCTACATTTTGCTCAATGTTTGAGTTTCTAGAGAAAGTTACTACTGATAAACACAGGTCAAGATAATTCCACTAACTAATCCTAAAAGAACATGGTATAAGTAAAGACAGATAAAACATGAAAACAGCTGATACTAGCCAGCAAAGTGTTAAAACCTTTTTTTCTAAAACAAATCCAGTTTCCTTCTTTCAGGCCACTGTTTAATTTCCAGAGCAACAGCTACAATATACCTAGGTTTTTGGGAAGTATTCACAAAAATTCATTTGCACAATTCACTTGCACAAGGCTGCATAATTAAAATAAACCACTGGACAATATTAATGTATTTGTGTATCGCATTTATTAAAACTGTCTCATTGCCAAACCTCAAAGAACAGCTTTCAAAAGGAATTTCCACTGAGTTAAACTGTTCATTGTAAAGTTTCTGCAAAGCTGACACTTGTCAAATACTTGACAGTATTTGACACCTTTATGTATGAACTAGGAGTCTGTATATAGCAACCTCCACAGCATTTGCAGGAGGAGAGAGGTATTTCTATAGATTGCTTGATCTGGCTGCACTTCATGTAATAAAAAATTAATTTTAAAGTAGACAGATACAGAACTTCAGGTACTTAGACACAAGGAATGGTGGCTGCTCCTACTGAGTACAAGACCTTGAAAAGTCTTGACCCTTGAAAGTCATAACTCTTAACAAAAATTTTGTGGCTATCATGGATTTGTGATGCAGTATGAGCATCCAGCATGATGCTCTGCAATGGCAGCTAATGAAAGCTTTCAAAAGATACACACTGGAGCAGTGAACCCACATAAGGAAAGGATATTTTATTTCTGCATGTGGCACTTGTGGGCTGCCACTAGAAAACTATATATAGCCCTAGGGTTCATCTTTTCAAGAAGACATTCAAATTCTGAAAGAGACACAAAAAAGAAAAAAACCAAAACAGGTAGAGAAAATGTCTTTTGTTACTAAAAAGAACAATCTGTTTATCAGAAAGCAAACTGAGAAGTAACTTGGTTACACTGTACAAGCCCTTTGATAGGGAGAAAATGTCAGTCTATGGGACTCCTTAAACTAGCCAGAAAGCTACAAGAATTCCTGTCTAGAAGGTAAAGTCAGGCACAATGAAATAATAAATGTAGCACAAAGGGGTTTTTTAACTGTAGGTGATAATCTTTTAGAGTAAGTTCTACAAAAATTGAAGAAATTTTTGATTCTTTGACATGTTCAGATAAAGTCTGGAGACACTTTAAAAGTTATGTTTAGCCAAAACCAAACAATTGGACTCTGCATGCAGATAGGAAACACAGAGGCCCTGAGTAAAATGTAAGTCTTACTATGCAGGAGACCAGGATCTATGCCAAATAATCCTTTTTGACTTTATTTCATAGGAACATAATTAACCAGGATCTTGGATCCCAGTTATCACTTGAACAGACACATAAGCAAGCATTTCAGAAGTCTCAGATCACTTTAAATGCTGTGTATCCACTGCTAAAAAACAAGAGGAATGGCCAAAAAGGCAAAATCTTGACCACATATTTGCAGTGAGATTTTTGTTATGTAAAAGCTCATTATACTCTTTAGATTTTCTGGCACATCTACAGTATGAATTTAATTGTTCTTAGAAAAAAACCGATGCATTAATAGTACAGAAAAAGCAATTATGTATCATTAGATTAAATCATAATATATTCATTGAGATAAATAAACCTGCTTTTTCTTCTGCATCATGAGAAATTCGTTTGCTTTGGCCTGTTCTTCTCATGGACACAAGATCTTCAGAGATAATTTTCTGTATCTTCAAAAGCACTTTTTATTTTCCATGTGGCCTTAGAAGGCCTAGTTCTGTCTTCATTTTGAGGTTGCTGAAGAAATGACTGGTTGTTCTTGGACTGGCTTGACCATCATGAATCTATGAAATATATTACATAAGATACTATAACAACAAGCCTAAATTCCCATACACCAAAGGAATCAAACAGAAAATGGACAAGCCTGCAAACAACATGAAGTAAACTTGACACAAAACAGATATTTCACTGTGTACAAACAATAGCCCTTGGCTGATAAATGGAAAGAAGTTTTAAGGTTGTTTGTAATGTCATGAGATCATGTCTTGCAGAATCACAGGTCTCCATCAAACTACTGGGCATTTTTTGATTGCATGTGAAGGGACTGTAAAAAGATTTGTGAGATGTTATTTGCTAATAGCTAATAGAGTGATTTTGTTCTAGATCTGCATTTTCTATTCTTGCTGAAAACAGTGTAAACTTCTGCGTCCCTAAGAAAGCTTCTCTCTGTGTTGGCAAGGAAATGATAGAAGAATGTAATTAAGCAAGGATGACCCTAAAGTGAAATGTGGAGTATTTACAATATACAATGTCCTTCCCACCAGCCACATGTGTTTGTCAGATGTTTACAGAATCTTCATTAACTAAGAGCTTTGCTAGATAACAGAAGCTGAAGCATGGCATCAATGACTCTGATAAGGACAAGTGTATGACCAATCTGCTTGACAACTGACAAGAGGCTGGGGTTTGAAGCAGACTGCAAAAAGAACACAAGAAAGTGATTTGCAAAGGGCATTCCAGTTGTTTGCTTCACATTTTCTTTCCTCTGTCCGTATTGAAACAAGACTGTTAATCAGCTAAAATACCCTTGTCCTCTTGTCTCTCCACCAGAAAGTAAATATAGAAGAAATGCATTGTTTTGGAGTATTAGCTGTACTGTCTGTTTTCAACATCATTGCTTGTTTGACAAGAGGCAAGCCTTTGGAAGACTGGGACAGGCTATCGGCTATGGGAAAGTCTGATGCACACTTTCATGATCCTGGGGAAGTAGAAGATGAGACCCATTTCAACTTTAAATCTTTCCTGGAGAATATGAAGATGGATTTACTAAGGAGTTTGAATTTGTCAAGAGTCCCCTCGCAAGTGAAGACTA
The DNA here is from genome assembly GCA_013399875.1 of Gymnorhina tibicen. NCBI lineage: Eukaryota > Metazoa > Chordata > Aves > Passeriformes > Artamidae > Gymnorhina > Gymnorhina tibicen. The sequence goes on from VXAZ01006527.1 coordinate 17,136, forward strand.
AAGAAGAACCACCACAGTTTATGATTGATTTATACAACAGATATGCTGCAGACAAGTCCTCCAGCCCTGCATCCAATATTGTAAGGAGCTTCAGTACTGAAGGTAGGAGAAGTCCTAAATATGTGGACTAGAATTTTTAAAGAAGTACATGGATAGTAAATACTCAGATTCTTTTGAAATTCAGAAGCAACTAAGTTCCTAACTTCCACAGATTCTTTAGAAATGAAACATTAACATTTTGGATTGTATTCTTACTCTATAGTTTCTTTCAATCTTTAGAAAATGCAGTTACCTTTAGTTTTCTTCTTTGATATTTTCACTGTACAATATTCTCTTCTCAAATGCTTGAATTAAGATGATGCAACAAATAACAGGGTTTACATGAAGCATGTTTCTCAACCCTAGACATTTGGAACTGAGTTTCTATGTTAGAATGCAAACTTTTGATCACCTATAATTGAGACTGATGCTAGAGAGCTTTTTTTCTGGTGGGCTCTGTACATATTTAAAAACTACAGCAACCAACTGAGAAATGTGTCTCTGGATCCAAGCAAGGAACAACACTGCTCTTCCAAAATTCTGGATTAGACAAAGATTTATTTGAAAATGGGTAGTCATGCTTATATCAACTGAAAAAATTCAAGATCCCTGTCTATGGAACATTACATAGACTTTTGAAAGCTCCATCAGGCAGTAAAAGAATTAGAAGTAAGTGCAATCCTTGTCATAAAATGAAAAGGTAACAGTACTACGGAGAAATCCAAATTCCCAAATTAGTGTCCCTAGTCCTGAAATAGAAAGAAATCTCAACAATATGACCTAGATTATAGTTTCCATATCTCACTCTCCCCTCTGACTACTTTAGAGGGTAAATGCTCTGAAGAAATGGCAGCAAGAGCAAATTAAAATTGCCCTAAAACCCAGTCATGATAAAGCAGTTAGTTTACATTAAGCATTAAATAGATATCAGGGATGACTTTTAAACACTACAAATCTGATCTTCCAACCAAATATCTGTCCCTCCCAAGGCAGAATTGCTGCAACTGCACGTAGATTTGCAGACAACAAACGAACAAATCCACACAAGCTCAGGGAGTCCAGGCTGGAATAGTCTGGGACCTGGGCATGAAAGGCTGTTTAGCACCAAGTCCCAGTTTAGATAGACCCTGAAGCTTCAATTCAGGACTTTCAAAAACTTTTCTATTTCCCCGAACTCCCAGTCCAAGCCGCTTCCAAACTTATCTGAAGACAACAACAAAAGCCTCAGCACAGCCAGTTCTTAAAGACACTTAAACATGTATATTAGAGCAGTTCATCCCATGTATGATTATAATAGTAGGAAATCACTGGTTTTTTTAGAAATTCTTTGTGTAAAAATACCTTTAGCAAATTGCTAAATCTGAAAACTCTGCACATGCCTTATTTATGTACTTAATACTGCCCACTGTCATCCATAGTTTGTTCTAGGCAGCCTCTTTATGCTTCCCTCTACACACTCACCTGGCTATGCAATCATGGTAAAATACTACCAACACCAGGGACTTCCATTTCCTCTTTTCACTCTCTGCCCTTGAAACTTGGCCAGAAGACAGGATTTTTTTTTAATGCTGTGTCACCATGCTCTTATTTTATCCCTAAAATATATCCTGAGTCTTTTAAAATCAAGTTACTTGGACAGTCAGAAGCACTGTAACCATGTTTTAATTTCTTATTGCAGATGTTGTTTCTTTAGATTCGCCAGAAGAAAACCCATTTCAGAAACATATTTTGTTCTTCAACATCTCTATTCCACAATATGAGGAAATCACCAGAGCGGAACTGAGAATTTATATCTCCTGTCACAGGGAAGTTGGGTCTCTCTCTAGGCTGGAAGGCAACATGGTAATTTATGATGTTCTAGATGATGGCCACTGGGAAAACCCAGAAAGTACCAAATCTTTCCTTGTCTCCCACAATATCCAGGAATGTGGTTGGAAGATGTTCGAAGTGTCCAGCGCTGTGAAAAGATGGGTCAGGGCAGACAAACTGGAGACTAAAAATAAGCTAGAGGTTGTTACAGAGAGTAAAGCTCTGAGTGGTTTTACTTGTGGGAAGCTGGATATCAGTGTTACCCCTGACACTAAAAATCTGCCCCTGTTAATAGTGTTCTCCAATGACCGCAGCAATGGGACAAAAGAGACCAAAGTGGAACTCCGGGAGATGATTGTTCATGAACAAGAAAGTGTGCTCAAGAAATTAGGAAAGAACAACACTTCATCTGACGAGGAGCAGCAGGGAGAGGAAAAGGCCGTCACTGGATCCCACCTGCATTCCTCCAGAAGCAAGAGAAGCATTGGAGCCAACCACTGCAGGAGAACTTCCCTCCATGTGAACTTTGAAGAGATTGGCTGGGATTCCTGGATCATTGCACCAAAAGATTATGAAGCTTTTGAGTGTAAAGGAGGTTGCTTCTTCCCTCTGACAGACAATGTCACCCCAACAAAACATGCTATTGTCCAAACTCTGGTGCATCTCCAAAACCCAAAAAAAGCCTCCAAGGCCTGTTGTGTTCCAACCAAACTGGATTCAATCTCCATTCTTTATAAGGATGATGCTGGTGTGCCCACTTTGATATATAACTATGAAGGGATGAAAGTAGCAGAATGTGGCTGCAGGTAGTATACAAGGCAGAATCTCTAAGAATAGGAACACGCCTTTTTCCTGTCCTGTGTAAATCTGTACAGTAGTGATGCAAATGAAGACCACTGCAAGCAAAGTTTGGAGCAGGGTATGGGGCTGGTTGTTGTTGTTGCTGCTTGTTTTAAAGGAAAACTGGCATTTAAAGAATGGCAATCATTGTAAATAGCCTGCATTATATATCATGGCAAAGTGAATATTGGATTAAAATATTGTGAGATTGAATGAACTATGCATTATTTGGTGACAGTGATACAATGTCAGTGCCTTGTTTCAAACTTTCTGTTTAGTCGACTGTATTTAGGTCACAAACTAAAGGATTTTCAATGGGGGTTTAGGATGTCCTGCAAACATTTAACAGCTCTTGAAATCTAATTCTCTCAGTCAACTCTGACATTTTCAACTTCTGTAAAACTCAGTAAATGGAATGTTGTCTGCATGATAAAGTCAGGAATCTAAATCCAGGAAGCCTTTTCTCATATCAGTAATCTCAGAGGCTTTTACAGGCAAATTATTTGTTCCTGTAAGTGAAGATTTGCAGTATTCAAAACAGAAGAGACTCTCACTTATTTCATTCCCAAGTTTCCTTCTGTGGATAGCAGGTGCCTTAGTTTCAGCTTTCTTATCCTCAACATCCCTATTTTTACCCCTTTATGGCACATACTTGAATGATAAGAAGTGCAGCCTTCCGCTTCTAAGACACTGTTTCCTAGGAGGAACAGTAGCTCTTATCGCCGCACAAAGATAAGGAGCCACTTTGACCTACTGCGTATTCTTAGTATTTCTTTGCAAGAACATGCAGTCAAATGACGTCCAGCCTTAGAAGCTGTATCCTAAGAGCAGTGGGGGTTGGCAGAGCTGAGCACTTTTGAAAAGCCCAGGCTGCTTATTTGAGGCCTAAATTTGTTGTTCAGAGTCTGGCATGAGGTTCTGATATTTTAAAATTTCTTCTTAGGAGAAATTCTTTCACCCCTTAGAAGTCTGGATAAAATAGAAAACTTCTATCTGTGTTCTATTATACTGCTGTATAAGAAATATACTATCATACTATCATTCTTCTGACTTTAGTTGTATTTTCACTAAACAAGGATCCCATCTTTTCTGCAATTAAAGTAAACTTCCTTTGATGCTAATGAAGGTTTTGCCTGTAAAAGGACAAACTGTCTTCTGTTGGTTGCAGGTGACAGGTGTAAGCGCTGTACAGCATCACCATAGTGCACCTCACTTCTACTCCTTCACCACCTCACACACACACACACACACACACACACACACACATCTACCTGAGAACACTTTTGAACCAAATCCATAACAAACTACACATCAATTTAAAATGTTGAAGAATATTGATGAGGCAAAAATCTAAACAGTACCTTAAGGTATGAAAGCAACAGAATTTAAATCGATACATATGTTTTCAATTAGGACAACCTGTGGGCAAGACGAATTCATTTGGCATGAACAGGTCAGTTTGAAATCCAATACACAGTTTATTTACTACTGTTAACCTAATACAGAGCAAATAGCAGGTGAGTGTGAACAGGGCAGTTGTAATTCCATCAAGAACTGCTGGTTAGATCACAAACCATGAGCACAAAGCACGATTCACTAGCATTCTTGAATTGATTTATAGTCTTTTTTTTTAGAACTGGTCTACAATTGGATCAGATCTGAGATCTGGGTCCATGCAAACTCGATCCATCCATAGCTGTATGCCATTAACCTCCTAAAGCTTCCCACGGCAGTAATCATTTTACCACTCCCCACTGGCTTCTGTCATCTTACAGTCATCGTTATGTCTTCCTCCTGCCAGAGCACCCTGTGCCCTGTATTCTCTCCCTATTTTGTTCTTGTCTCCTAAGCTCCTGACACTTTGCAAAACTTCTCTTAATCAAGTGACAGAAACAACCAAACATGCATTTGGTGTGATCACATTAGAAGACTTATTCACCCTCGTGTCAATGTAATTGTAGCTAAGTGCCCTCCAGTCATCTAAACACAAGGTCCTAGTTATATTTTGACTTCACTGAATACAGTACTTTGTCCATAATTAAATGAAAAAATGGGTAAGGGAAAAAACCTGCTCCCACATCTTCACAGAGAGAAATTCTCCAGAATCAGGGGGATGGAGGGTAGGGGTGTTACATTCTGAAGTCAAACACTGATCTTTATTTCCCTTATTTGGACAGGAAAAAAAAATACCCAAAGCCATTTTTGGCTCAAAAGCTCAGCTCCTAGCTACGCCATCAGAATTCCAGAGAAGACCTACAAATCCCATCCCAAAAGTGGACTATAAGTCACTTTTGTATTTCAGTGAAAAAAAATCATTTGAGCTTCCAGCCAGCTTTAACGATCATATTCCTATTGGCTTAACATTTTGGTTGGCATGGTAGTAAAATGAAACATGAATCTTTCCACAGGGTGATGAACAGGGTCAACAAGAAATGAGAACCCAATAGTGACTACAGCTGCTGCTACCTTCAGCATGGCTGAAGTGCGTGTCAAATTGATGTTTGGCTTTACATTTAGCAGCTTGATTTATGTAGTTTTGCACATTTAATTTTAAATAATTTTTTGAGCTTGCTCATGTTTCAACTGCTTTGGGATGCAACAAGTCAGAGGTGGTCATGATGGTTCTAGAGAGTACACTGTGAAGAACAGGTAAGCATCTTGCCCCTGCTTCAAGCTGGGCCCCGCTGGACACTGACACACCCCCCTCTCATCACTGGGTTATGAATGTTGACCAGCAGCTTGCTGTTACTGAGGAGCAAGTTGGGGCTTGTGCAGTGTTCAGCAGATGCACAGTTAAAATTAAAACTTATCTGTTTAACATAAACACAGGGCCAATGTATGCCCTCCTTCTCAGGCCTGTTACCTATCTGTGTAGCAGTCCTGTAACATCAGAATCACCAGCTGACTCTACAGCCAGTTTTAAGGTTAACCTATAGCACTTCAGTCTGAATAGATAAACATGGTAAGCTGGTGGAAACTGGTCAGAAGATATAGCTGGTGCTATTTTTACATAGCTTCCCACCTTGTCTGTGTATACAGCAGAAACAATGTCCTCTGATCTCACCCACTCTTCCATGCCATGTCCCAACACAGAAGAGCAGCTGATGCAACTTAACAACACAACACCAGCAGTCACTAAAAATAAAAATTTCTCCATTTTCACTATTCTTTTCTAGAGGTGAAGAGGCAATAGCCTTATGGGAATCTGGAGGTGTTTGGCTGGTATCTGCTCAGATGCCTTTATACTGTAAAGATCCTGTCAATATAGAAACGTTGAGCTAAATTAACAATTCCTGATGTTCAGAATAAAAGGTTTTAGATGGCCTCTCAAGGAAACCCATTGTTTCAGACACAGCTGTGCCCTACATGGTTAATGCTGCTCCCACCACAGCTGATTCCAGCCTCCTCAGAGACTGGCCTTTACCACACAGGTAATGCACACAGGTGTATGGCCACACACCACGAAGGTCCACATAGCCACACACTGTGAACTCCAGGAAATACCAGTACCTTGGTGTAACTCCTCACAGGCAGCACTGAATCGGTTTGTTACTGCAAAGAGTTGCAAGGTACAGGCAGAAACACATACTAACGTAGTAAGTGAACAATGTCTGTGAGGCAAGACCCTGTCCCCAGACTGTGTAACTGCTCCGCATCCCCTCTGGCTGCTCTGAACAGCTAACGCGACATTGCCCCTGACTACCACGTCCCTTCTCCCGTGTTCAGCAGTCAGAAACAGGGCAGGTCCCTCTGGGGGGCTCGGAGCTCTGCTCTCCGTCTGCCAGGTGGGACGTTCTGCCTGCCTGAGGCACAAACCCGGCCCTCACTGGAGCCCACTGGCGGCCTCAGAGCCATCCTTGGCCTGCCCTCAGCCTTCAGAGCTTTCTCCAAGCGCTGCCTCGGTGCCACGGCCGGGCCGTGCGGGCCCCCCTCCAGTCTGCGACGCTGCTGCGCCCCCTGGGTTCCAGACGCCACTGCCGTTCCCACACATTTTCCTACTCTCCCTCCCACAGTACCTTAGAGCCTCTGAGCATAAAGGTGTCTCCTGCCATCTCGCTCTGGGCTGCCCACAGCCTCTTTCACCCTCTGCATGCCTCCAAGCTGGCCCACTGCCTTGTCTTCCCTGGCTTCTGCCTCCTGGCACCCTCACAAACGTTGTCCTTCTAAGCTGCACCTGTTTCTTCTCTGTCATCTTCCTTAAAGCTTCTGCTGGACAATCAGTCATAATTCAGCTGAAAGCCTGACAGGAGAATGGCTTCAGTGTAGCCCTGGCAAAGGGGACTCCCCGTGTTCATCCCCTTGCTGAGGTGTTTGGTTTGGCTGGAGCCTGGCACACCCGCCAGTAGCCCTCACAAAAGCCTTGACGCTGGCCCAGCGCACCAAAGGAGCTGAGGGAGCAGCATCCTGGCAGCCTGGCCCTTGCTACTGGGCTGATAACCAAAGCTTCTGATCCAGCAGCCAGGGAGAAACCCAGTCCTTTACAGCTGCACAGCTAAAGGGGCCGTACACCAGCATGGCGGGCACCAGTGCCAGGATGAGGCATCAGGGGCGTCAGGCCCTCAGCAGAACCATCGGCAGGAATCAGATCGGATCGATGGCAGCCATTCATGATGGCCACTAAACAAAGCCTGCTGTCGGTGACTGGAGCTCTCACTGTTTCAAATAATAACCTCAGGATAGGAGGGCTTGATAGAATATTTAATATTTAGTGTTTATGACTGGCTAACTCTGCTTGGTGTACCGTGCTGACCAAACATGTAAATCTATCCAAAATGTAGGATGTAGAGAAAACAGACAATATAATGCAAACACATAATAAACCAATTCTTCAGGGACTGTACATTCAAAAGTATGTTTCTGAACTAAGTCAGGATGCATATTTGAAATGCATTTTCTTGATGACCTCCTGATCTTCTACTTATCTAGAATATAGCAGTTCATCTGTTCAGTGGAGCGGATCAATGTGAGTTTATCACAGCTGTGCTCCGTAAACTGTGATGACACTCCACCTGCTCCTGGCTGAAATTAGAGAGACTTCAAAATGGGAATACATTTTTTCTACCCTCACTCAATCTTACATTAAAAATATAAATCATCTTCTCATTCTTTTATTTTTTTCTCTTTTTCTTGATCACTGTAAAACAAGGGGGAAGGGAAGGGAAGGGAAGGGAAGGGAATATTAGAAGGAAATCAAAATCTAACACATTTTGGATTTAAGTTTTTCTTATTACAAATGTAATCATTAAACAACTCAGACTACTATTTCCATTTTCATAAAATGGAAAGATTTCAATATTAAAAGAATGTGAAAGAAAACTTCCAACTTTAATTTTAATCTATACAGGTTTGTACAGCATAAGAACTGAAAAATGTTGGGACAAAAATCTAACATTACTTCTTTTGGCATGGGAATTAGAAAGGAATCTAAGGGTGATATTATTAATTCTTTTTATTTCTAAGGGGCCTAGAAAGCCTACTCAGGAACAAGGTTTCTTTTGTATCAAACAGTACAAGAACAGAACAGAAAAGACAGTCTTAGACCATACCTATTCAATCCAGTCATGCCTGTCACAGACAGCTATGAACTAGTACTGACCCAGACTTGTACATCTATAAAAGGCAGTGAAGGTTTGTCTAGAAATACTTACTGAAGTCCTGGAAGCGTTAAATATTTCATTAGCATAGTTCTGTGCTTGAACTAATAAACTCTGCCTCTCAGTATTTGGAAGCCAGATATCACCTTTAAATTAATTCTAATTCATACATTTAATTTAAAATATGGCTGTCTTAGAAGGTTTTGCTAAAACCAAAAATGGTTTATTGCCAGCATTCACCTTTATCCTGTTGGCATCTCTGCCAGTGAAAAAGGTGCTCTTGCTGCCACCTTCAGATGAGCCTCCTGCTACTGCGGTTTGTCAGTGACCAAATATCTACATGCGTCTGATGAGGGAATGGTGGGATCAGCTGCAGATGAGAACTGGGGAGTATTGGAACAGAATATAGAAAGAAAATAATATACAGTACAACATTTAATCTTGCTCCTATGGAAGTTTTTTAGCATGTGATCTGAGTAATGCAGACTCTGCATGCAGACTAGTCTGGGACAGATAAAAAAATACCTCATTTCAGAGTATGTGGGAAGTTCATACCCACAGGAAGTCAGAAAATGAAATACTTGTGGACAGATTTTAAAGGATCATAAAGTTTTATGAGTTGTAAAAGCTAAAACTAGGCCTTAGCTATTTAGTTCTGCTCAAAACTAAAATCAAAATAAGAATTTGGCTTGAGTTATATTATAAATCAGAATAGATGGTAGAGTTACATTTTGGATCTGGTTATTCGAGAGCTCACTGAACAGACTTGCATTAAACAACATGGTTGATAAAAATCTAAGCTATAAGTGCCTCAAAATGAGTAAGCAAATCGTCATTATCCAAATCTTAAAGAATTCACACCATGCGTAAAGGCTTCTTACCTTCTAACACCATCTATAAAGAATTACCAAGGTAGCAGTGAATGTTACAAATCATATTAAATTCAGAAAATCCTTACTCCATATCCATAATGAATTTCAAGAGAAATAGATCACTGAACAGATCCAGTGTGGAAAAATAGGTTTTTTCCACTGTCTTAGCATTTTAAGTTGTGCGTGTTGGAAAAAATAATTTCTTTTACATTTACATTATGAAGCTGGTTTTGTTTTCATGTGGTAGCAATAAAGTACATGAGAATGAATGTGCATAACTTGAGAAATAAATTGAGCTGTGGAGTGTTGCCTTATCTAATCATAATCCCGTGTATATTTCCCAATATCTTTGCTTCATAAGAACCTCAGCTACAGTTTCCAGCACTTCTGATATGAAAATCTTTATAGACTGTGATAAAATGCAAAATAAATGTCAGGAAAATAGAGAAAAGTTTTTTTCTTAATCTTATTATTATATAACAATCACAGGCAGGAAAGTGCCATTTTGTGATTTTTAACCTCTAGATAAGGCCTCACTGGAGAAGAATATTGTTAATCTGTGGAAATACTTCCTTAAATGCAAAAATTGTCATGTAAAGAGTTTAGCAGTGATAGTTAGACCTCATTTAGGTATGGGGGGGAAAACTGATATCTGATGCATACTGTGATTAAAAATACTCAGTTGCTGTCTGTTCTTGTCTCCTTTCTGACTATTATCTTCATGGAAATTCGTCTATGTCTGTTACATTCTGAGTTAGATGAGGTAACTGTTAACACCTTGTATATAACATCTATAACACCCTTTGAACAGTAAGCTGAAAGTCTGTCAGGCTTCATTCAAGACACTCACACATGACACCAACAGAGTGCATCCAGACAGGCTTAGACCATCTTTAGACTCTTCCCTCCACATGTATTCATATGCAGCAACATTTTGACAGTTTGGCAGTACAAAAACATGCTCTTCCCAAATTTCAGAGTCTATTCTTGTGCCGGAGCTACCTCCGGCAAACAGAATGGCTGGGGTAGCAATTCCTTTCAAACTTGAAGCCGAGAATCTGTTCTTGTATATCTTTGGCATGTCATACTAGAGCTCAGAGTGGGTACAGCCTGCATCCCACATATTCTGATCCTCTTTCAAACTCTTAATACAATAGGGTCTCAAATGCATTATGAGCAGAAGAAAACAACCCCCCCACATTCTATTCTGGTATGTTGAGCCTGAAGTCTATTGGCTGGGAGCTGTCATCAGACATGACCATATGTTACCCAACGGTATTACAAGTAAATCCTAATTGAGTGCAAATTGTGAAGATTAAAGTCACCTCAGATTTAGCTGTATTATGTTGAGGCAAATGTGTTTCAAAGTCCTGTTTAAAATGCTGGCAATTCTCAGCACAGAAATTAACAGGCTGTCATTACCTTGGATTTTATGAGCTGTACTAAATGTCTGGAGTTCCTTGTTTGGAGCTCTTAGTCATAGAATGTAAGAACAATCCTTTGCAGCTCAGACTAAAAAACACCAAAGACAATGTATTGTCAACAACTTTTGAAAGAATATTAAATATTGATACAACAAAGTCACTGAAGAATCTCCTGGTATAAGCTCTTCATAAATAATGGTAAAAGACAGGATGATTGCTGTTCTAACTGTGGTTAAAATAAGGATTGCATTTAAGCAATCTACTTTCAGGATAAGCCAGGACCAGTTTGTAACAGACAATGCATTACCTTTTGGAAACAATTAACTGCTAGAAAGATCTTCCTTGGTGATTGAAGTTTATTACTGTTTCATAAGAGGCCTGTGAAGCAGTAAGGAGCTGAACGTCATCTATTGGTGCACTTTGAATGATGCACTCCATTTTAATGAGATTAAAGGTTTAATGCAGATAAAAGATCTGTTCAGTGCACCTGGATTCAATACAGGGATTTCAGTGCGATTCAGAGCCATTGGAGAGCTATGTTCATCTTGATCGAGAAGAGCTTCTGACTTCTTTTCTATTCCATACAAAGACAAGATGATCAGGACCCATTTCTTGCTGTTTTCAGCACTGATCATGTGCAGCATACCTGCTGAAGAAATCTTTCAGCCAACTCTAGTGCTGGACATGGCTAAAGTCCTTCTGGACAATTACTGCTATCCTGAAAACCTAGTGGGAATGCAAGAAGCCATTGAACAAGCAATCAAGAGCGGGGAGATCCTGGACATCTCAGATCCAAAAATGCTGGCCAGTGTCTTGACAGCTGGAGTGCAGGGTGCTCTGAATGACCCAAGACTGGTGATTTCCTATGAGCCATTACCACATGCAGCTCCCAAACAAGAAGCTGAGGTTTCCCCTACCCGTGAGCAGCTCCTGAGTCTTATTGAGCATGTGGTCATGTATGGCAAGCTGGAGGGCAATGTTGGCTACCTGAGGATTGATTATATCATAGGAGAGGAAGTTGTGCAGAAAGTTGGAGCTTTTCTGGTGGACAAGGTCTGGAAGACACTGATAGAGACATCTGCCCTGGTGATAGATCTTCGTCACAGCACTGGGGGACAGATTTCTGGCCTCCCCTTCATCATCTCATACTTGCATGAAGAAGACAAGGTACTGCATGTTGAGACTGTGTACAATCGTCCCTCCAACACCACCACAGAGATATGGACACTGCCAAAGGTGTTGGGAGAGAGGTACAGCAAAGACAAGGATGTCATTGTTCTGATCAGCCACCACACCACAGGAGTGGCTGAAGATGTGGCTTACATCCTAAAGCACATGAACAGAGCTATCACTGTTGGAGAGAAGACAGCCGGGGGCTCACTGGACATCCAGAAGCTGCGTATTGGTCCTTCCAATTTCTATATGATGGTTCCTGTGTCACGATCTGTGAGCCCCTTGAGTGGGGGTGGACAGAGCTGGGAAGTGAGTGGAGTGATGCCATGTGTGGCTAGTGAGGCAGAGCAAGCCTTGCAGAAATCCTTGGACATCCTGGCAGTGCGCAGAGCAGTGCCTGGCACCATTAGCCACCTCAAAAACATATTAAAGGACTATTACAGCTTAGTGGAGAGAGTGCCTGCGCTACTGCGGCACCTCGCCACCTCTGACTTCTCTTCTGTGCAGTCATCCGAGGACTTGGCCACCAAGCTCAACACTGAGTTGCAGACCTTATCTGAAGACCCCCGCCTGATGGTCCGAGTCATGATGCCAGGTGAAGCCGCCAATCCGCCAGCCGAGATGCCAATTGGAATGGCAGCTGACTTACCTGAGAATGAGCAGCTGCTGCATGCCTTGGTGGATACTGTCTTCAAGGTGTCAGTGTTGCCAGGCAATGTTGGCTACATGCGCTTTGATGAGTTTGCAGATGCCTCTGTGCTTGCTAAGCTGGGGCCTTACATTGTACACAAAGTGTGGGAGCCTCTTCAAAATACAGAGAACTTGATCATGGACCTACGCTACAACCCTGGAGGCCCTTCCTCCTCTGCTGTGCCTATGCTACTCTCCTATTTCCAAGACCCTGCTGCTGATCCTGTCCATCTCTTCACAACTTATGACAGATGCACCAACCATACACAGGAGCACAACAGCCAGGCAAAATTGCTGGGCCAGTCCTATGGGGCTAAACGTGGCATCTACCTGCTCACCAGCCACCACACTGCTACAGCTGCTGAGGAGTTTGCTTACCTCATGCAGTCCCTGGGCCGTGCCACGCTGATTGGTGAGATCACAGCAGGAAGCCTCTCACACACCCGTACCTTCCCTCTGCTGCAGCCTGGGCCAGGAATAACCCGTGGCCTGACTATCACAGTTCCTGTTATCACCTTCATTGACAACCATGGGGAGAGCTGGATGGGTGGAGGAGTTGTTCCTGATGCCATAGTGTTGGCTGAGGATGCACTGGAGAAGGCTGAAGAAGTGCTAGCCTTCCACAAGAACATGGGAGTACTTCTGGAGGGTACCGGGCAACTCCTAGAGGCTCACTATGCCATCCCAGAAGTGGCTGGTAAGGCCAGTGCTATGCTCAGCACCAAACGAGCCCAAGGAGGTTATCGATCAGCTATAGACTCTGAGACTTTGGCTTCCCAGCTTACCAGTGACTTGCAGGAGGCCTCTGGAGACCATCGGCTTCATGTCTTCCACAGCCATGTGGAACCAACACCAGAAGAGCAGATTCCCAATGTGATTCCCAGCCCTGAAGAGCTGAGCTACATCATTGAGGCACTCTTCAAAATTGAGGTATTGCCAGGGAACCTGGGTTACCTTCGCTTTGATATGATGGCTGAGGCAGAAACAGTGAAGGCCATTGGGCCACAGCTGTTGCAGATGGTATGGAACAAGCTGGTGGACACGGATGCCATGATTATTGACATGAGGTACAACACAGGTGGCTACTCCACTGCTATCCCAATACTTTGTTCCTACTTCTTTGAGCCTGAGCCTCGGAAACACCTCTACACTATCTTCGATCGTAGTACCTCCCGCAGCACAGAAGTGTGGACTCTCCCCCAGCTCACTGGCAAGAGATACGGCTCCCTCAAGGACATCTACATCCTAACGAGCCATATGAGTGGCTCAGCAGCTGAAGCTTTCACTCGCTCTATGAAGGATCTACACCGGGCCACAGTTATTGGTGAGCCCACAGTCGGTGGATCCCTCTCAGTGGGCATTTATCGTGTTGGTAACAGTTCCCTATATGCCTCCATCCCCAGCCAAGTGGTGCTCAGCCCAGTCACTGGAAAAGTATGGAGTGTATCTGGGGTGGAGCCACACATCACCATCCAGGCCAGTGAAGCCATGGCTGTAGCTCAACACATTGCCAACCTGCGTGCCCAGGTGCCACAGATACTGCAAACTGTAGGCAAGCTTGTGGCAGATAATTATGCCTTTGTGGACATTGGGACTGTTATAGCATCCAACCTCACCAAGAACATCAACAAAGACAATTATAAAAGGATCCATACAGAAGAAGATCTTGCTAGGAAGGTGACTGCCATCTTACAAGCTCTTTCTGACAATGAACACCTGAAATTACTCTACATCCCTGAACATGCCAAGAACAGCATCCCAGGGATCATGCCAAAACAGGTACAGTTCTCTTGTACTCAGCTATAGAGATGCCAGCTGGAATGGGAGCATTGAGTCAGATACCTTATCTTTTTTCTAGCTCATACCATAAACCCACCTGGATTTACCTACACCCAGAGTAGAAGCCAATGCCTGAGTAGGTTTTGTAGGCTGAGCTGTCTCTGACACATAGGGTAGTAGCTTGTAGAATTAGATGGTAGTTCTGGATGCATGCATTTTGGGAACAACCTTCAGGCTGTGAATCTCAGTTGCCATATGCCACAAGCAAAAATGCAGATTTTCAGGGTTAGAGGAAAGATAGAGGATTGTCTCTGTGATCCCTCCTCTTTCAATGCTGCAGCTTTTCCAGTTGTAATTAATGCAGAAACCCTCTGGTTTCAAACCCAGGTTGTAATTTGAGGGAAGTTTAGTTGGACTAGAGTAAATGCATACAACTCACTAAACATGCAGCCATGTACTCTTTGATGGACTTTTCTATATAAAATTGTAGTAGCTGACATCTATTACACCAGAATAATAAGCAACTCCTTTGGTAGTGGCAGTGGAAAGTTGTTCTAATTGTGTCTCATGCTCAGCATCAGACAGTTTCTCAGTGACCTAGTAATACTTTGGAAGAAGTATCTGGGTGGAAGTTAGGTGACCCCAGGGAGAAATTGATTTTTAATAATCTACTTTTGCCCTTGCTGTGTGGTTTGCATAACAGTCTGTGCTTTGTTCTGAGTCTGAGTGTTTATACACTGGTCTGCCTTGGCAATCTTTCTTGTTCATTGTTGTGCTGGAGGGAGCTCCCAGGAGCACTTGTTAAAATTCCATCTTCAAATTAAATACAGGGTTAGGATAACCTGATACCTTTCTTGGATGGAGTTAGCTGCTTTCTGGCTACTGCACTACCATGGCTATCAGAGACGTATTTTCTCCAGGGACTCATAAAATTACTTTTTGAAGAGAATGCATTTGCCTTTGCAATGAACCAGAGTAGACCAAGTGTCAGGTAACTATTAAATGTTTCCTGGGGGAGGAAATCTGTGGACTTCCACACTGTGAAATTTTTGGCATGCATGATTTAAAGTGCCCATGACCTTTGTGGTATTATCACAAATATTAAGGTCAAGGACAAAGTCTGAGCATTGCCAGGGGTGCATTTTTTTTTCCCCAAGTTTGTTAACCAAGAGATGCTGGCCCCATTCTTGCCTCTAAGATTAAGTGGAAATAATTAATTAAAGGAGTTTTCTATTCCAGAACTCTCCCTCCTAACTTGGTTGAGCGTGGAAAACTTCACTCTAAAGATGTTTCAATGCTTTTGACGGAGTTCCCTGCTCAATTATTATCAACATATCAGTAGTGACACATCATAATTTCTCCTCATTATTCTACAGAATGGAGAAACCTTCCAAATTAGTCACTGTGTTCACTGAAGGCTGTTAGTGAATAGTGTTGGTGGCTTTTACTTGTTCAGATCTTACTTACTTTATTCAGACCTTGAATGTTGAGAACAGGATATAGAGATATAGAGTATCTTATTTGCCACATGATGAAATTCTGATCCTGATACAGCTAGTGAAGAAATGCCATTATACTATTCAATGCCTCTGTTTTACCATAGCTCTTTGTCAAGCAAAATGATTGGAAGAGGTCAGGGATACATCCATAAGAAGGAAATCACATCAGTCTGGATGACAATCAGAACAAATGTGAGATTTCTCCAAGGTGAAATAATGTGTAAAGAGCAGAGAATCACGTCTCTCATGAGACTAAAATGGTTTGCAGAGAATCACGTCTCTCATGAGACTAAAATGGTTTCCAGGGGCATAAGCATTCCCTCATATTGCTGGAGGAAACTGGAAGTCAAACAGACAAGAGAGCATTAAGATGTTAACGAAGACAGTGAAGTCATTAAAGTAAAGGATTTCCCTGGAGACTGAGGTAAAAGAAAATTTTCCCATTCCACAGAGCCCTGGGCAATAAGAGTACCTGCATCTCCTGTTTTACTTTTGCAGCCATAAGAGGGGTGCTTTCTGTGGAACATTTCCGGTATACCCCAGAGAGCAAATACCTTTAGATTACAGTGAAGCATATAGGATGGCACTAGCTGCATTTGTAAATTTAAAAAAAAATTTCAAATTTGGCAGCCCAATACATGGACATAGTGGCTCTCTTGATCTATATCACATTTATTCCTTAAAAGCCTAAGAGCTAGTTTTTCTCTTGTGCTACCTATGTTCCAAGCCACCCTCTGCCTTGACAGCAGGATTTTACTGTTAATGACCTTGACAGTGAAGCAGATCCAACACAATTAACTGAAAGTGATGATGAATAACTACAGGAAGGATGGGATGGGACATAGGAGACAGACAAGTGAAATGCGTGCAGACCTTTGCATCTGCTGCACTAGAATAGCTGCTGAAGCATAATACAGGGTGGTGAATATGTCTCCTCTAAGCAGCAGCAAGGTCACTGCTAGTCAGAGTTGTCAGCTGCATAAATGCCACTTTCCAAAGTCAGACTTCCCAGAGGCAAATTTTTTATATATTTTTTGTGATCCAGAAAATAACATTTTGCTTATAAGACAGAGCTCTGTAAACTTGCTGACCTGCAGTTCAATAATCCCTGCTTCTTATTCTTCTATCTCTCTCTCCCTCTCCAGTCATACCTTCCTTTGCATACTGAAACATTTGTGTTTGTGACTGAGTGTCTACCTATGGAAGAACAGCTGCCTGATTCTGGCATAAGTGTTAAGCCCATTTTAAGTGATGAGGGGTCTCCCTGAGTGATTCTTTTGGCCCCTTCTTAATGACGAACTACTTTTAATGCAGTTTTTACACCTAAGAGAATTTTTGTAATGATGGTTTACATAAGCAGCTGAAAACGATGATCAGAATAAAAGGCAAAAACGAATCCTTTATAAAGAGAAATTGTTCCTGCATTTCAAGTCCTGTTTCCAGATGAATAATATGTATGTATAGAAGAGTGTTGTACTTGCTGAAAGAGGCAATAGTTAGAGATCTTTCACCAGAAAGAAGTACAGTTTGCTTATATCCCTTCATTAATGAGTGAAATCAAAATGCTCAGTCTCCAAGTGTCAAGATAAATAATCAAACTGCTACATCTATTGCTAAAAGGTGGAACAACAATTGTTGTAGGCCCATATGATGTTGATTTATACCGACATAACCACAGTAAAGTCAGTGGAACTATGCAAGTTTATGCAAGAGAAAAGTGTCTCATGTTTAACTCTCATTGGCTCTTCACCTTTTGCAATCTTTGCTTGCTTGTTTCTAGGGTGATAGTAATTCACTGCACAACTCTGGGAGGAAAGTAGCTTGTTTAGGGGAAGTCCTGTAAAAATGTAAATGGTTCTTCAGAGTTTATAACCGGAGCATAAATTTATAACGTCATGCTGTTGCAGTAAATACTCATCATCATCAAACTGGAATGGATAAGGACAAATATAATCAGTAAGACATTAAATCTTCTGAAATCTTGGAGCTCATTTAGCTCTAAAGAAAATTCATCTAGAGTATAATATGCACAGACTTGGGCAATGGTTTTCTGGAAAGATGTGGCTCAAGTACGAAGGCAGAAGAAAAGAGGAACAGGAGTAAAGAGAAGACTGAATAAAAGTAATCTTGAAAAAGCTTAAAATATTTGAGTTGTTTATTCCAGAGAGAAGAAAACTGAGAGGAGATATGAAAATGCAGATATGTAAGAGACTGCTTCAGATATGAAAACAATAATCTGTTCCCTTGTCCGTAGTAAATAGGTCAAGAAGTAATGCACTTAAACAGCACAAAGTAGTGAACTTATACTGTTTACACTAGATCTTAAAAACATCTTTCTAATAGTAAGGCCGGTGACGTACTAGGGTGGATTGCTTGGAAATCACGCAGTAAAATGTGTGTTGTTAAGAGCAAGTGAGAATGAGCTGTCAGGGCTATAGCTGATCCTGCTCAGTCCTTGATCTGGGGGCCTTACTAGGATGGACAGTTCCATTACAGCCTGTGAGGGTACACAAGGAACCCAAATGTTCTAAGAAAAGTGCAACCCTGCCATTCAGCCCTCAAGATCTCATGGTTCGTAAACTAATCTCAGGTTTTGCAGAAGCACAAGGGTATTGGCTGATAATATTTTCACAGCCAGCAGTTGGCAGCACTAGCAACCTTAATGGGAGTCAGAGTTACCTTACAACAGTCAGCACGAAAATAGCTATGAAAAAACAGTTTCCATCTAAATAGACAAAACAACTTAAGGGAGAGATGAAAGGAAATAAAAGAAGGAAGAGAGGCACATTTGGAAAAGCAGTTTGACAATAGTTGGGGTTTGTGTCAGTAACAGAATCAGAGATCAAACTCCGTGCACAAGTCCCAGGGCAGCATTCTATGGTCCTATTTTGTGTCACATCATGTGTTCTACTTAGGCCACTCACCTGTGGAAGGAGTCTGCAGAATAGGACTGTAGACGCTATATAGTTAATGAAAAAACATTTTTCCTTGGCTTAAAGTGGAGCTAGCTTGGAGGTCCTTTAGCCTAGCCACATTGCTTATAGTGTGCACCTGAGGGTTTCTATTTAACAACAAGTCGTTTGTATGTAAACATTGTCTGACTGAGCAGCAGGATCTTACTTTCAGCTGCATCCTGTCCCAGCTTGTCCTTGGCCAGCAGAGCCCTGCCTTCCCAAGGCAAGAACCTGGTTGCTCCCTGAAGCTTGACTTACCTCCTAATGTAGCCGCAGCACGTGGCCCATGTGCCAGTGTCGTGAACCTGCAGTTTTGCAGAGCAGTAACTCATGTCAGTCACAGGCTCCTCACCTCTTTTGCTGAAAAATTCAGATGCTTTCCCTGGCACCCCAAAATTACATTCTGAGTGCTTTTCATCTGATTTCCAATCTTACAGCTTTTAGAATAGATAAATTTTCATAGCTTTTCCTGAAGCCAAGAAGAGCTTTCATTTAGATCCTTGAACATTTATTTCACCCCTTGAGACCTGGCGCTTTAAGAGCAACCTGCCCACCTTGAAATTTGTAATGAATTTTCAAGAGTTAGCAATGCTGAAGTCCTCAGGGAACAAAAATGTGATGCATCACAGTAAAAGAACAAGTAGAGAAAAAATTCATCAGACAGATATTATTCTTAATCAACATGTTTATAGGTATGCATTTAGCAATTATTGCTGGAGACAGAGATAAGACATTTGTGTGTTCAGTTAAAATATCATTAGTAAGTGGCTGAGAGTAACACATCAGTTTTATTTGTAAATGTTACTAATGAGTGATGTTTTTATTTTCCTTCTGGGGTGACCAGTATCTCTGAACTAGATATAAGTTCTGTCAGAACAATCAATGCATGCTGGATATATTTTTCAAAACTGCAACTGATTTGTAATCAAAGTACAGTAGGCAGATCAAGTAGCATTGCTGTCACTGGGAAATGGATTGGAAATGACAAACTCAGTACTGGACTGATGTGTTTACAGTCCAGATACAATGCTTATTTTCACAAGGTAAAGTGACAAAGAAGGGTACAGAAAAGAATTTGCTCTTATCATCAGGTCAACAACTACTGGCCAACAGGGCTTTTAAATTAACAATTGAAATTTTGGTAATTTTGGCATATATCAGGGGCTGAATGATGAAGTGTCATATGATGGGTAATTTTCCCCTAGGTAACGTCGAGCCAAATGACGGTAACATCGTGCCAAATACATTAGCACACAGCTGCATTCACACACCTTGGAAAAAACTCTTCCTGCTGTGGCAGACCCGCTTTTGGCAGGAGCACAACTGCAGGCCAGAGCACTATACAGAGGTCAGGAGATTACTTGACTTCTCTGTAATTGCAGAAAGCCCAAGTGCCTCCCCAGTTCTGTGGCATGTTGTAGACTGGAAGAGCACCTGCTAGCACATAGCTCACTCCTGACTCCTTGTTCTTTCAAGTGTAAAAGCATGGATTGTCTGGGGATGAGCTGTGGCAGAGGGCAACAGATTAAAAAGAAGGAATAACACCATTTTCACAGCACCTCTGAGGAGAAAAGACCAAATGGCTGAAGGTCATATAAGTCGTATGTATTCTAAATTCTTATCTCAAGCTGGAGGAGACTATTCAATTTTCAGATACTGCATGCAAAACAGAAGTTGGGCAGTAGGAACTGGCTATGTCTCAATGCATACATGGGTTACTAGGATAACTTTATTATTTGGCTACACATTGCTGCTAAAAAAAGTCTGCTGTTTAATAACCTAAGCTAAGCAAAATTAAATAAATCTCAACCTAACACGTGAGACTCCAGGCACATGGCCACGATATAAGAGATTTAGCATATCTACTTCATGAGTATCCTAGCACATGCCCAACACATCAGGTTCCTCACCGTCACAGGGACTGGGTCATTAAGAGGGGCTGGGGCCACTTGCACCTGCGGCCAGCAGCTGTTTGTCAGATGAGGCCAGTAAAGAGATTATGAAAGCCCCAGATGCCGTGTTTAGAAAGAATTCATAAAGGCAATGTGTGGGCTTGGATGGCAGGCCTGGGACAGGGATCTATGCTGCAGGCTAGGATTGTTCTCATAGCCTCTTTGCTCCAAGGAAATCCTTGTATTTTTGAAAAATAAACTGAGCTCTGGAAAATAGGTGCCTGATCCAGTTTCTGGGCATGTTATTGATGCACCTTATACCGTGCAAAAATGCATCAGGCAATGCTAACCTATGCTTAACATGCAAAAATATTGTAAAATTTATTATGTTTTTCAAACTTGGTCACACTCCTCACACATGTCCCACCTGGATTAAACATAACCCACGTAATTTTGTGGCAAGCTACCAGTGCCAGCAAATGATTTGTTTTGTTTTTCCAAACTCTTTCAGATCCCTCCGCCAGAAGTATTTGAAGATTTGATTAAGTTTTCATTCCACACAAATGTATTTGAAAACAACATCGGCTATCTGAGATTCGATATGTTTGCAGACAGTGAACTTCTAACCCAGGTGTCCGACCTAATCATAGAGCATGTTTGGAAGAAAATTGTTCACACAGATGCATTAATCATAGACATGAGGTAAACCTTTGAATGGCAAATAACCAAAGCTCTTTCAAAACAGCATTTTATTTGTAACAGTGAATTAACTTTACATGGCTCACTGTCCTGTTTACAGGCTAACATTGCTGGGATTAAATGAGAAAAGAAAAAACAGCCAAGGAAAATAATAACAGTCTGGAAATACACCTCAAAATAAATTATATCATCACTTGAGATGTTTAGAACTAAATAGGCACATTTAGGGAATAGTTTGCAGAATGCAGTTCTGGATGTTACATTTGTTTTATTTCTCTAACTTCTTTCTAATCTAACTCTCCATGTGCCATATATATATATTTATAAAATAAATTATTACTTCATGTAGTGGCCAAGTGATTCAACAGTCAAAAAGATAGACTATATGTAAGGCTGTGTTACAACATTTAATTTGCCATATCTGCAATGCTAAATAGTTCTGGGCAATCGGGTCTGTACAGAATGGGCCTTGTGCACAGAGCGCAGAGGTGCTTAGAGGTACTGTAGCGCTCCTGGCCCTGCTGCACCAAGCTGCAGCATTGCACACCTGCTCTCTGCTTAGAATTCTGTTAGACACTCCAGTGTGTCAACAGTGCTCCAAATCTTACAAGCCATAAAATGTCATCCAATTGTCACCAGCAATCAAAGCAGATTAATACAAGAAATGCACATTTCCTACACAGTATTTAGGGAAGTAATGCCCTTGTGGTCCAGAGCTAATGTGTGTGAGCCCAGAACATTACAAATACAAACCAAAGAAAAGAAGGACTTTGTAAGAACTTGGTTTTAATGCTAGAACCACTTGTGTCTATTGTTATCATGGGGCTCTTAATATTTGGTAATCTTCTTAATATTCTTGTGGGATTTGCAGCATAGGGAGGAAAAGATGACCACAGTGATGAGAGCAGAGACAGAGATTTTACTATGTGAGCACAGAGGAGGCAAGACAGCGGCCAACATAACACACCCATGACTGAATTTGAATTCAGCAAAAGCACCACCATCTTCCAATAGACTTGAGATAGGACTGAGGCTTTCCTCTTTCTTGCCCCAGTTTTCTCCCAAGCTAAAAATTTCAGGGCTGGGAGCACTGAAACAGCAAAGATGAAATCATGTCTCAGGTACCAAATAGTCTCATTATAGCTCCTTTCTTGTGTTGTTTTGTTTTGGTTTATTTTTTCATATTTAATGTATTTTCAGTCCTTTGAGTGCACATAAAAGACCCAGTCTCTGAAGGCGTATAAAAGAGAACCCCAAAAAAGCCTTTTGAAATTCTGTGTAAGCCAATCTTATAATTTTAAGGCTAATGATTTAAATTTTGCATGGGATTAACTGTAATGAATAATGTTTCTCATTTTACAAGTTTTCCTCCCTGAAACAGCTGGGCCACTCATGAACTTCATATTTGGATAATTTCAATTTTGCATGGGATTAACCATAATGCATAATGTCTCTCACCTTAATAGTTCCCCTTCATGGAACAGCTGTGCCACTCATGAACTTCATATTTTTAACTCTCACAGCATTGACAAGAGACACTGGTAAACTAAAAGGCCTCCCTAAGGTCACACAGGACATCTGTAAGAAGGAGTACTAGAATCTGGAAGTTAAATTAAAACTCTGGCAACTGCTCAGTTATTATTACTGACTAAAGTTACTGCAGTTTCACTGTCTGCAAGACAGTCCCAGGAAGAGTGTTCCACCATTGCCCTGCCTGCCACCAGCTTCAGCCATGATGGCACCTGTGGGAAACCGGGCTCTGCTGGGCTAAGCTGTCTCATGGGCTGTGCAGCAGCAGCACCTCCTGGCAGCACAGCACTATCAGGGACACACTGAAGATGGTTATTTAACTTCTAGCCAGTCACAGTGTCAATCATACAGCTCCCAAATGCTGAAGAATAAAGACGTAGCTTCACTCTTCGGAACAGAGGCCTCTGGGATTGTCAGATCCTCTTTTGGAGGTGAAAAATCTTAGCTATAGACTGAACTGAATAAACTCATTTTCTCGCAGGTTTTTGCAGGAATGTCTGTGCTAGGTACTCCTAACCACCTACAGGAAAGTACTGTATCCACACTCTATCAGTAAGAAAAGTACAAACATTTCTAGAGCTGTATGTGCTCTAGTATTAGTGAAAAGTGACAGGCAAAAATATTTTGGTAGTTAATTGTGTGTATTCATAGCAGGGGTTCTCCAGTGACAGGCTCTTCAGTAAAATTAATCTTCAGAGACTGCTATGGAATTAAACCACAACCAAAGTTTTCAATTATGACTGTGCTAAATGAAGCAACTAACACAGTCTTTAGGCACAAAAAAAAATGGACTCATCTAAAGCACTAAGTTTTCTCATTTTGTATAGCAAAAAATAAGAACACAACAGTTCTACAAACATATGTTGCTTTAATTGGAATATACTGTTGTGTATTAGGGTTTAGGTATTCACTCCTTGCTGCCTCCATCAGGAACAGAATGGGTTACTCAGGGTAGAATAACAAGAATCTGATGTTTCTCTGCAGATTTAGAGTCTTTGCTTACTTTCTGATTTTTTCTAGGTACAGAATTTTTTCTAGGTACAGGTACTAGATTTTCTAGATTTTTTCTAGGTACAGGTACTTTTTTCTTACATCAAGAAAAAAGTAAGACTTTCAAGCTTTGTGTTTGCTTTTGAAGTCAGTTGTGGGAAGTAAAGCTCCAACACTCTTAGACAGTATTTTGTTTATCTGATAGAAGTGCAAATGCTGATAGGGGAGAATGAATGTAAATGTATCAAAATATAGCCATAAGCCTTTTCGGGACTGATGTTAAGGAACAGTACTTGGGAAGGGAAACTGACACAAATTTTCACTTGTTTCCTTAATATTTTTAATTTTTGAAAAGGTACAATATTGGAGGCTCCACTACACCCATAGCAATCCTATGCTCATATTTCTTTGATGAAGGACACCCAATTCTCTTGGACAAAGTTTATGATAGACCCAGTGACTCGGTAAAGGAGATATGGACCCAGCCACTGCTCAAAGGTAAATGACAATTTCTTTTCAGAGTAGCTTTTCATTTCAGATGTCTTTGCTTGTGCATTTTAAAGCAAGCCATTAAATACTGTAACTCACTTAGTGAAAGCACCTGGCATGATCAGCTCAAGCCGTGTAGAGAATGTAGAAACAAAAAATGTGCATTTCAGCCATGTCCCTCAATGCCATCTACAAATAACAGTTTATCACTCCTAGGAATGGGGTATGTTAGGCACAGAGGTGTGTAAATTGGTCCCCAGAAGTTTAGCCAAATACTGTGTACAGCAGCTGTAACTTGTCACTTTTGAATTTCCCAAAATTAAAAATGAATCCAGTGTTGCCTAGACTTCTAGTAATGTCTCTTCCAATACTGCCATACAGTTTTATATGTTGTTCCCTACTACCTACCTGTGTAATCCTCTACATCAGTAGATGAAAACACCTTAACACGCCAGTTTGTCCAGAGAAGAGAAAGAAAACCACTAAATTTTGCACATCTGGGTGAGTTTAAAGCATTTGGAAATGTGTCACACACCCCACACGTAGCCTGCCCCACTGTTTGTGGAAGTTGAAAAGATGCTGCAACATGCAGAAACAGAGCTCTTCAGTGCTCACAAACTGCAGTTAGAGTGCTAAGGACCCTTAAACATGGGGTTTAATTATTTTCCCCTCTTAAGCTAAGACAGCAGCAAAATAGTTATTGGTGTCTGCAGTTGTTGGCCTGGATCATGCTGAAATGGTTAAACTTTGTCACAGTCTGCAGGGTCCATCTATTTTCCCAGGCAGTCAGAGGTGGGTTGTGCTAAGGGATATGATTTCTATGGACACATTCCAGTTCCCATCAAAGAGAACGGACAGACTCATATTGACTTCAAAGGAGCTGGATCTGGTCCTGTATTACATATATCTACTGTGAAAAGAGTCTTCTAATGGTTATTATGTTTATAGTGAAATGAGAAGACCAAAAATGGTGTGAAAATTAATTACCATGCTATTGGCTTCTCTCTTAGAATTTAGCATGAGAATTGTAAGTCATACTATTACTTACTTATAGAATGACATTTTTAGAGCGGTTTAGTTTTCAAGTTATCAAGTCCTAGTTATTACCCCCTGGTCACTTTTTCAAAGAAACTAAACTCTCAGAAAGTATCTAGCATGTTCATATATATTGAAAATAAGGTTCAAAATCCTTCCTATTCCTGTCAGCTGTTTTATGTAAGAAAATGAGATAACTTGGCTCAGATCCTAATAATAAAGGGGTATTTGTTGAAGGGTTTGGGACAAAGGCCATGTATAGCTTCCACTTACAGACTATAAAAAAACTGTGTACTATAATTGTAACTTCATAAAATGACACCTGCATAATTGAAGGCCAAGCTCTATGACAGCCATGTTCCTAGAGTAGGGATGAGGGTGAAACTGAAAATGCTTCTGGATGAGCTTTGACTATTCCTGCTGCAACAGTGGAAAATGTCATTTTTCTCACCAGTCTATTCCACTATTCTGATGAGATTTGGAGCTCCTGTAACAGTCAAAGCCACAAAAGAGCTAACAATGGTAATCATGAGCTGGCTTCTCTCCTGATGGAGCTCATAACCAGAAACTGATGGCACAAGAGCATCACACAGAGAGACAGCCTTATTTTACAGCACAGAGTCTGGGCTCATGTTAAAAGTATTTTAATACTATCATAGGTACAAAGTAGATTTCCAAACTTCTTGGGTTGTTAATAGCAGGTAGGGAGCAAAGCCTCTATCTTGGCTTCTCTTTGCTCTATTATACAAATAAAAGTCTGAAAATGGATTCATTTCTGATGTTTTTTTCCCACCTTACAGGGGAGAGGTACGGCTCTCAGAAGGGGCTGGTAATCCTTACCAGTGCTGTGACATCTGGGGCTGCTGAAGAGTTTGTATCCATAATGAAGAGACTAGGCAGAGCTCTCATCATTGGGGAGCAGACCAGTGGTGGCTGCCACTCCCCACAGACGTATCAGGTAGATGAAACCAACTTCTACATCTTCATCCCCACCTCCAGATCAGTCATCTCTGCAGACAGCACTTCCTGGGAAGGGAAAGGAGTGCCTCCTCACATAGAAACACCAGCTGAAACAGCACTTGTCAAAGCAAAGGAGATGCTCAATGCTCACCTACACAGCTCTAGATAGTCCAGTGGAGGAACATGCCCCTAGTTCTTACAAACAGAAAACTAGCTACCCGAATGTAAGCCCTAGAAGCAAGTGGGAGGTTCATTTCAGTCTCTATGGTCAGTGATTGGGTCCCTGTACATAGCTCAGTGACTCGTTTTCAACATGCTGGTATTTTTCCCCATTCTGTGGAACCCAGCTCTCTCTGTGCATGGTTGAAATACTTCAGCAATTCACTGGGGTTTCTGCATTCCTCTCCTGTAATCAAATATAAATGTTCAGTGTGTCAGTTTTTTAAAGTTTAGCTACCAATCACAGATTTCCTTTGGTCCCATAGAAAATCCCAGTTGTCAGTATTGAAACTGTGTGAACAACTCAAAGACAGAAAAGGCACATCTTCTCCTTTAGAAATTGTGTACATTCCTATTTATACATGTTTAAAAACTAACAGTAGTTGGAAGAGTCTGTTTTCCAAACTGCAAGAGCTAAATTAAATCGCTTCTGCATTTCATCATTTAGATGTACCAAAAATAACCATTCCCAGTCTGTCAGGGTTGCCCAGACTCCTGGTATTTCAAAGGAACATGCCTACTTCTCTCAGTGTCTGTCAGAGGGGAGGATGAGCAAGACAAAGGCAGTACATTGACTCTTTTACCCAGTGCCCAGATCAACTGACTCAAGGAAAAGAATCATATGTTTTCACTTAAGGCTAACATTAGATTGCTGCCCCAAAGACAGAAGAAAAAAAAAATAACCTGAAAAATATCAGGTTATTTCCACCCTGCTATCAAGATACATATGAAGTAATAGTGTATTCCAGGACAACTAACAGAGATACTGACATGAGCTTAATGCACAACATTCCTTGTCTTTCCTACAGTTCTCAGTTAAACATCTATTTTCCAAATTATTTAAAAATATGTGGGACTCTAATCTGGATCTCAGATTTTCTCATCTCTACAGAATGCCAGCTGTAAGGTAATTAAATTAGGGAAACGGCCCCCCAAAATTCAGTTAGAGTTGATAGTAGTTACACATTGGTGTTCATTTGCTCATTTGTAAGTTTCTGCCATTTTTTTTTCTTAAATTGTGTTAAACACTTGACTTCAAGTTTTTACAGGAAGAAAATTTTAAGAACTAAGTAGATTTTCCATCTTTTATATTTCTTATTTGTCTTATCAACTACACTCAGTGTGATCGCTAACTTGGACTCTTTTGAGTCGTTTTCATGTTCTGATTTTTATGCACTAGCTTATGGTTAAACTTCTCAGTGTTGTGAAAAATATTTTAATGAATTAAAACCCATACAGAATTTTGTGTAAAGTGATATATGTATGAAGAATATTAAATATTCTTAATATGGAAAAAAATGGAGTAGTTAGTGAATGAGTAAACAACACTAATGTATTTCTTCTAATGTCTTTTAAGCCTCTTTAATATCTCAATTCAGATAAACTGCTTTGTTTTCCTAAAAACAATCAGTTGTGCTGTCATGTACAAACAATGTTAATTGTTAAGCCCAATATTTAGAAAATTTAGCCATCCATTCAAGGACAAAAAGCTACACCATATGGGCACAAATAGCAAGTAAATTCTTCCCAGAGTAATATGGGAA
Source organism: Gymnorhina tibicen (assembly GCA_013399875.1). Taxonomy (NCBI): domain Eukaryota; kingdom Metazoa; phylum Chordata; class Aves; order Passeriformes; family Artamidae; genus Gymnorhina; species Gymnorhina tibicen. The sequence continues at coordinate 45,167 of VXAZ01006527.1, forward strand.
ATACATATGTATAATAAAGACGTCTAGAAATTGGAATCCATTTGGAAAAACAAACAATGAAGATGCAATTGCCAGTGAGTCCATTTTAAATCAATAATGCTGGTAATTTACTACAGTGATTGATTTCAGTGGAAAACCATTGTGCAACCTTGAGAAATTTTATTACTTGGCAAAATATTATTTATTATTTCATAGTACTGGCTAATTAATATTGAAACTGCAAGGCTTAACAAAGGCCAGTGTGTTAAAAGCAATTTTTCCTGTCTTCACAAACTTCTATGTCATAGTTATGCCCATCTCAATGAGTTTAGACCTCACAAAACTACAGACAGTAATTGTGTAGAAAATTACACGGCATTGAAAGGTCTGAATATCACAAAAGCACAAATGAAAATTAGTTATGGAAAATCCATGGTTTGTGGTTTAAATGAGAAAGTTAAACAGAAAGTTTTTAGGGAGGGACAAGCAATTTGAGAAGTGCCCTTCCACAACACAACAGGAAACATGATGAAGCTGCCATCCTTCTCTCATCTGGTTCCACAGCTGACATGGACATTTTACAGTTTATAGCACCATTTCCTTATCATCCCACCTAGAATGACTTCCTGAATTTTAATCCTAATCATGCTCCTTTTAAAGACAGGAAGAAAGAAGTTGTTGTACCAGACTATCTAGCAGTATCATCTTTCTCCTTCTAGCATTCATACAACTCTAACCAAGAAATGACAGACAGCTTTTATTTCTTTTGTGCTGCCTTAGTCCAGTGATTTCCAAACTGTGCTCTGTTGATGCAAGGAAGCATACAGACTGCCTTGATTAGTGAAAAATTACCTCATAAAAACCAAGTAAATATATATTTCTCAAAAGCACATCTGAGTGTCATTTCGATGGAGAAACACATCTTCATTAGAAAAAGTTCAGGGATCAGTGATCAGTGAGTCAACAAATATCCTAATCTGGCATTTCCTACTGATAAACTCATTATCCATTACAGAAACACAGCCTGCACAGCTAAGCTTGACAGCACTGTGTTGTGTCCTTTTTCAGTGATCCAGAAACACGTCACGAGAAACTGCTGTTTGATCAAAATGAACAGTTAGTTGCTAGCAGACAGGAAAAGAACCAGTCAGCTCACTACAAATTTTCTCCTCCTGTTTTAAAAACAAAATTATTTCCGCCCCCCCCAGCATTTCTACTTGTAGAAAAGACAGAGATCCCTGCTGTAAAATCACAGTATTTCACAGGGACAGAATGCAGTCCTTCATTTCTTCACAAACCCCCTGCCTTAGTGAGTGACTTCCTTCCAGCAGGATTTCATCTGCACCAATTTAAATTTTCAGACTTCTAGACATAAGAGGAAATAAGCTTCCAGCATGACTCAATTATAGGAAGTTTGTTTTTCTTTGTCTCGTTAGGCTTCCTTCTGCCTGTTCAATATTTGGTTCACTCAGCTTTAATATGAATATTTTCATTTAAAGAAATAAAATCTGCAAAAATTTTGGATAAGCCCCCTGGTTTACGTAACCCAGTTTAGATGAGACTCTCAGCTAAACTTAAGACACATAAAAGACTTTCACTGTGCCTGCAGAAGGAGCTTTACACAAGAGTTGGTTTTACACACGGGGAACCAAGTTCTGGTTCTGGTTCTGCATCTGTATGGTTTTGCACTGATACCAGCACAGATGCAGCAGGCAACAAGACATCGTATTGTTTGGCTGTGTGTGTAAATGGTTTGCTGTGTGTCTAAATACGCCTTAGTTCACAAAATCCTTTACCTCAGAATAAGAACCAATTTGTTAATGCAATCTTTATGCTGATGGCCACCTACTGAAAAAACAAGGGCAGTATTGCCCACACTGCCTGCAACAAGGGGGAAATCCTCAATCTTTACATACCAGGACCAAAATGCACTGCCCCTGAGCTGGAGGAGGTGAGGAAAGTACCAGAAATAAAGCATATTAAAGTACCAGAAATAAAGCTTATTAAAAACCTCGCCTCATTTTTGCATTTTGAATCAGCTCTGCCACTTTTCATAACTGGTCCTCTTGCCTTTCCGTGCACAGGAGGCATTCCTACATTGCTCAGCATCACAGTATATGAATTGCTGTGGCTGAGATAGGCCCACAAGGAAACAGGGTAAGAGTTCTTACCTTTTCTTTTTTGCCAAAGAAAACAACTCCATGACATAAAGGGAAGCTATCTCTCCCTGTAATCTTGCTGCTTGCTTAAGCCTCATACCATAAGTAGAGTGAAGAAGTTTGATTACCTGTGAGAATTTTAAGGAGGTAGGTCTAACACACCATTTGAAGAGGTTTTGAGACTTAGCATCTGTTTTTCAGTGGTTGATTTTCTACACTTTGTCCAACATAAAATCAGTGAAACCATGTAACCAGTAAGATTTGGTACTCCTTCATTCCGATCTATATTATACACCAGGTATAGTACACTGGAAAAATAGGCATTTGGAGCAGGGTAATGCTGAAGGGATGTGCCAAAGTAATACTGGGGAGCATTATACAGCTGGTCCTGTCTTTTTCCAGAAGAAATCTGAAGCTAGGTTTCTAATCATAAAACTGTTAAGAAAACACGGCATCTTTCAGTAAGTACAGAAGAGAACATTTTGCAGTAATGGTACCAAAAACTCTTTAGTCTTGTTTATACTGGGCCAGGCTGATCTTAAAGTAATTAATGTAAATCAGGAGTAGCAACATGGAATTATTCTGGATTTGCACTGGAATAAATGAGATCACAATCTGGCCTAAACTACTAATGGGAAATATAACCCTGACCACATATGAATGCAGTTACACCACAGAGTCCTTCATTACACTTTATGGACACTGACTTCACAGTAAACTGGCTGGCACCCAGGTGGAGTGAAATTTGGCCCATTAAACTTTGCCATAAATATATTCCTTACATAGTAAATCTTATTGGAACAAAATAGAGATGGAAAGATTACAAGGAAACCACATCATCCCCTACTCAATGCAAGGTTGTTCCCTGTGCTCCACGTTTCAAAGTCTTTGTTCATTTTGGTTTTTAATGATTTGAGTGAAAGAGCTTCCACCACTGACCTTGGAAAGCTGTGTTACAATCCAACCAGAACTGTCTTATGAACTCAAAGGCATAAGGTAGCAGTTTTATCACTTTATGTTTCAAAAATAAAGCTGGAGTGCACAGCTAGTGATTTATATTAATAGGAAACAGCCATGTATTAATGTTCAACAGCAATATATTGGGAAGAATACAATCTCCTGACTTACAGAAATCTCCCAAGAGATGACAATGAGTGGATTATGTTGGTTTCAATTGACAGCCTAAAACTGTCGGTCTCTCTTTTATTGTTCAGACGTGTTTACTTGCTGATACTTTCATTATCAAGCTAGGCATCGTCATGGTAACTCAAAATTCTGTCCAATATACAAAAACCACTGGAGTGTATCATCAGTATGGTGGAACATAGAGAACACATTGAAATGTCCTTTACTCTCAGCTGGGAAATGAGTGGTTTCTGATCATTCTTCGTCTGAAAGGGAATAATAGCCTTTGATGAGGCAGGTGAGGTTCAGAGACAGGCCACAAAAACATCAGACAACCTGAAAAAATCCTGTACAAGAGCAGGAGAAATGATTGCTTGAAGAACACAGTGTCATAAACTATCAAAATCAAGCCCCTAAATGGATTTAAAAAGTAATGAAAGGCTCCAGTAACAATAGACAGTGTCTCCTACCACCCAGAGCAGTATAAATTTATCTGCTGTTGAGACTCAGCAAAGCTCAAAACAAAGTAGATGAGAAAAATGTCTCATGGACAGGCAAGAGAAAGAATATGCCACTTTCTTTTTAAAAAAAGTTGTAATTGGCCCATGCAGAAACCAGAGGATAGACAGGCTGGTGTAATGCAGCGCAATTCATGTAAGCCTGTATCATTTTGTGAAGGCCATTCGTCTTCTGAAGTTATCAGAACAGAGCCTATCATCCACAATTAAAGTGTGCAGATTCTATCAGTAGCTAATTGTAACTCAGATACCCTAACTGCTTCCTTTGGTATATCCAAAACCTGAAAACCACAGGTTAAACTCTACTCCCATCAGATCTGTATGCCTGCTAAAGTCACACAGATGTTAGAATATTTGCTTCCTGTCTACACAATAAGGTTGACAACAGGTCACCTTTTGATACAGACCCAGGTTGATTTCACTGTGTAAGAAATATTTCAAAAGCAGCAGAGCCTAGAACAGAACTTGGATATTCTGCTTTACAAGTCCCATCCTCTTTGGCAGTCTGCTGGTCAGTTGTTGACAATCATAGATTTCAAACAGTCTTAAATTCAGGTCCCTTTGAAAGTCAAGGAGATGGTAAGATGTCAGTTTTAACTGAAAAATTTGGTAAAAGAGCTGATTCAGCTAACATAAATGAGTAAGAGTCCACCAATGCTGCTAGAAATAGTAACTTATTTTCATTTAGCATATAAGCTCTGATTTTTTTAGTGCTTAAAGGTTCCTCATCCAATGAGGTGGTTGTTATTTCTATATTTACATTGTGCTGCACAGACACCAGCAAATCAAATATAAGCAAAGAAAACTGTTTGCATAACTATAATTTTGTTCCCTACTCTGCAAATTAACACTGCATGTGGATTCATTTCACTATTTTATTTCCTCAAAAATAGGTTGACAAGGGCTAGGTTGAGTTTTCAAAACTTAAAACCCACTCAGACTCTTGCAAACATTTCATATTTTTTTCACAAAGCATCTATTATAAATTATTGTAAACAGTGATTTCCTGAAAGAAATTAATGTAAACTCAAAAAGAAATGGATATAAGTGAACCATCGTTCCCTTCTTCATCCAACCTGCCCGGTCCCTTGGTGACATCTGTCTGCACAGCTCTAATTATGAGAAGTCATGTGCCGGGATAAATGATGGCGTTCTCGGAAGTACTCGTGGCAAATGGGACACGTCAGCTTCTCCTCTCGTCTCCTCTTGCACTGAGATTCAGTTGAGGAGTATTCTTTTTTGTGATGTGACCGCATGTGGAAGACTAAATCAGATGTCATGCGAAAGGACAGGTTGCATTTGGCACACCAGTTCTGGGCAGCCACTCCAAAGGATGTGAAGGTGGGGGGAAGAAGAGTCAAGGAAGAGGAAGAGGAGGAGGAGGAGGAGGAGGAGGAGGAGGAAGTGGTGGTTGTGTTTTGTAACTGTCCTCCTGCTTGCTTGGGCCACGGTTCTGAGGTATATGGGAAAACATTGCTCCGAGTGATGCTCGTCTGCAGCATCTGAGCATTACACAAATCACTGACAAAGAACTTGGAATTGAGAAGAGTGCTGCAGCACATGATGTCTGTGGTGGCAATGAAGCCAGACAGCTCCCCCAGGCTCTTTGCTGACTCACTCACGGGATGAGAAGAATTTACTGCAGCTCTTTCCGTTACACACTTACTGGGTTTGCTGAAAGCACTCTTCTGTTCTCCTCGAGCTCTGGTGGGCCAAACAAAGGAGAATGCACTACCAGAGGAGTTCAGCAACACTTCCTTTGATACCTGCTCCTTACCAAGTGGGACTGTGCCATCCTCCTGTTCTGGCTCCTGCAGTCTCTCATTCCTCAGCTTCTCTTTCATCCTCCTGACCTCAGTGAAAGCACTCTGCTTCTGCTCTAAAGCATCCTTCCTAGCTGTCTGTCTCCCTGAACTAAGCTTCCAGAAAGAACCAGCCAATGCATTCTCTCCCCCAACCTCTTCCTTGCCCCCACAGTTACGTTCCTCAGTCAAATTATTGGTTTTCTCCAACAACACTGTTTTCCTGCTCCTGTTGTTCTCAGCCTCTTCAGATTTTGCTCTCCTTTCTCCAATAAGACCATGTGCATCATCTTTACAAGCTGCCATTTTGACTTCCAGGTCCCTTGCCAGACTGTGGAAATTCGTGGTCTGCTCAGCTAGGTTGTTCTTTTCAGTTTTAGGGTTCTGGAAGTCTCTCCATAGCAGAGCGCTCTTCTCTGGGACACAGAGGAAGCGGACATGGGACAGATAGGAATGCTCACATTTAAAGACTCGGTTGCATTCTTGGCATCTCAACTCTGCAGAAACAGACAAGTGGTGAGTTTTGCAAAGGTGGAATCATGGATGGATGCAGACCCTGATCCTGTCATTGACACAAAAAACCAGAAACACCTCTTGTGTCAAACAAGGTAACACACGGTAAAACTAATGCCACTGCAGAGTCAGGTCCCCTCCTGCTATGCAAAATGGTTCACTCTTATTTGCTTCCGTGCTTCCATGCTACTGGCAGAAATTATTTAATTTAGACTCTCAAGCCTAGATTTTATTACATAAAATGTAATTATACTACATAAAAGTACATAAAATGGCCAGGACACCATGATCTAGATAAAACCATTTAGACTTTATAATGATTTGAAGTCTAAACCCAGATTTGGGTCTACATTTCTTAACTAAGTCACTGGCTTTAATTCAGGACAAATGTTAAATGCTATAGATCCAAGTAATAATGAGTTTTAGACCAAGATTCAAAGATTCTGACGTGAGCCTCTATTTTTAGGATACTCCGGAAGTTTAATACCATTCAAAAATCATCTGACCTTAATGCCTGAAGCCCTTACTCATGCTAATTTGGCAAGCTGTTACATGCCTTAAGGCACAGATGTCTGTGGCACAGAAAATGATGTTCAAAGTGAAACAATGCCAGTGATGGGCAGGAGGAATAAGGAACACTCTTTCCTTTTGGCCTTCCGACCTACTGCACCTCTGGTTCACTGGGATGATTGCCCATGAAGAGATGATACAAAACTGAGCAGTCAACACAAATATGGTACCTCTTAACCTTAAACTATATCTATGCTACATTATTTCACAACACAGCAGTTTTAAAATGCAAGTGAAGCCAGACAGCACCTGAGGCCTGGGATACATAGGAAAGTTCCTAAATTGGTTGGGTAGAACTAAAAATTCCTAATGTGGAACTCAGCACAGCTTAGATCACTTTACAAACTACAGAAGCTGAACTTTTTGTAAGAAAATAAGGCTCCTGAAATGGGTGGAACATTATACCTGTGAGATTAAAGTCTTGAGTCTAGATATAGTGTTTCTTGTGCAAGCAACACTCTTCCCTGGCAAATCCAAAGGGCTGGCAGTGTGTGTCTACACAGAAACTAACAGAATACACTGAAACCAGATGGAATTATTTAGTCGGTGCTATGAATATGTCTGTATTAACTTAACACTAATTTACAGACAAGCACATTACCATGTAAATTTGCTAACTCATATCTTTATGAACCTATACCTTTACCAACCAATCTATATAAGCTTTGTTTGAATCAACTAAAGGGAATATAGAAATGGTTTTGTTCCAGTCTAACTAGATAAAATTTGGAGCAAATGACAGCTGGAGTCAGACTTGGCATGGACCTGACTTGCCTGATGTCTCTGTAACGTGGATTTTTAGTTTTGTAACAACTTCCAGGTCAATTTCTTTTGGAGCAATGAATTTCCAGCAACATCTCAGAAATGAAAGCTTGCCCTTTTCCTCATTTCCACTGTGTCCCACACTAAATAGGCAGACTGTGCTGTACGCAGTGCTGTTAGGTTTGTTATGTATTTTTAAAGCCCTGCTCATTTACAAGGTTAAAGCTGAACACTAGCCTATATCTGATTTCTCAATGAGCTAAAAAAAGGCCTATTTCCAACTGATACTTTAGACTTTTAGGATTCCAAGTTATCCAAGTGCATAGTTTTCCACTGCGTAGCTCAAAAATTTCAGCATGAATCCCTAGTGCACCATCCTCTGCTAGAAAGTAGCAATGACAGTAGCATTAAGAACTGCAAATTGGTTCTTGCTCTGTGCCTCCAGCTCAAACCCCAAAGCAAAAGGACTCTTCTCTTAGCTGACCAGCTAAGGATTTAGACAGTTTTGTATTACAAGACAACCACATACTAAAGAAGATGCAGACTCATTTCTGTCCTCAGTGACCCCTGCAGTCAGTAATTTGGTACTTACCATTCTGGGGACTCTGAGCTTTTATTTCATTGAAACCCAAGAGGCTGGAAAGCTCCTCATCATACCAGACAAGCAGTTCCTCATTTTTACTGATTTTCCTGATGGAGCGATAGTATAACTGACTGTTCTCTAAGTAAGCTTCCAAGTTCTGCTCCTTGCTATTGGCAGCTGCTTGTACAAGTCTCATCCAAGGCAGTCCTGTGGGACTGTGCACAGATGTAACATCTACCTGTGAGACAGGACACAAAGAAGGGAAGTTACAGGTCTTGAGGCCCAAAGCAAGCTTTTCAGCCAATTCAAGAACAAAGCCTGTTTTCTGCCTCACACTGAGCACATTTGACAAAGCTGTGAGCCCAGTACATCTGCCAGTGTCACCAAATCCAAAGGCATCATAGGGAGAAGGCTTCCCCGGAGTGAAGGCTGAGAGCTCTGGGAATACAGCTGCATGGGAGGGAGGAGGAGACACCAGTGCTCATGTCTAACCTCCCACAGCAATGCCAGGCCTGGTATGTTGGTCAGTCTCTAGCCCTGTCCTATGTAGATCATCCCATGGGACTGTGCCAGGTGTGGATCACAGAGGTACAGGAGGTGTGATGCTCTCTAAGAAGGGGTCTCAGTCCTATGGGAAAATGGGATATGAGTCAGGAGATGTGTGAGTGCTGTCACTTGGAGGGTGAGAGATGTGCAGACCCCTGCACCAGTGCAGTGTGAAAATGGGTATGAACATGCACTCAGGACAGCTGCATGCGGAGTTTTTCACTGACATACGAGGATATGGATCAGGAGGCATAAGAAAAATCATGGTTATTTGATTCAATACCCCAAGTAGACATCTGCATATCTGTTTGGTTAGATTACATAAAATACAGATTTTAATATATACAACTAAGAAGCACTTATATGATCTCTTTCATTTTTCAAAAATAAAATTATGTATTCCTTTTTTACCTTTGCTAGATTAATTAAATTCATTTCAAGGTATCTAAACAGACAAATCTCATCAGATCAATATTTTTTGTTAAATAATTTCTGAGAGTTGCAAGGGGTTGATTTACTTTCAATTTGTGTGCATTCAGAAATACCAAAAAAGTTAAGTTAGAAAACGTTTCTCAGGTTTTAAGGTCAGGCACTAAGAAGTTAAAAAAATAATATTAAGTCTATTGCTCAAATTAAATTTCCGTTCTGTGTGTATATTACAGCATAGTCCTAAATCACATATAATTTTTACTCCTGAGTCATTTAGTCACAGGTTGACCATGAAATAATGTAAATACAAAACATTTGCCTTTGTCTTCCTCATTCAGTGTGTGACTGCAATCTTACTTACTTTCTTACACTGAATAGGGAATGATCTATTTCTTTATAGGTTTTTCCTTGGTGTTTACCACAGCAGATCTGTGTCCTCTGCAATATTTGAAAGATGGGGAAGATTTTCATAGCTTGAAGGCTGAAACACAGGGCAATCAAGGGCAACATTTATACGCAGAAAAAGCCTCAGCTAATTTTTGAAGCACTAAGTGATTGTTTAGAAAGGAAGAAGTTTGAAAATGAAAAATGTCTAATGACAAGTATGATCTAAATTTCACCCCAAGCAATGTATAGCTCTTTGTTTTCCATTCATTCAGGGCAGCCATTCATTCGTGTTTGGTACCAGAAACAATATTTTGGCTAATTATTTCTCTGGTTTTAACTGACTAGTACCTACCATGAAAAGTTTGATCACATTAGTAGCTTGGATACAAGAATGAAACATTAAGAGACCACCAGGATAAAGTTAATTAGTGTAAGAGAGAAAACAAATTAGCATGCCCTGTAACTGGTTCTCTCTAAATACCATGGTAATTAACAATGATTGAGAAATCCAAGTGTCTGACAGCGACACAAGAACACCCACCCACACACGGTGGCTGTAAGTAACAGCTGTGACAGAGGCTGTCATATTTTAGTTGCTGTGTTTCAGATACACCAAGCAGCCACCCAGTGCTCCAAGCAAAGTCAAAGGGAGCACAGCTCCGCCAGGAACCAGGACTCCAGGGAAAGAGCTCAGTGAGCTCAAAGTAGGTGAGGAGGAGTACCAGACGTAAGATAAGATCTGGGTGCTGCGAACTAGAAGCATGAACCAGCTTTAGTTTTTTTCATGTGTTTAGAGACACTATAAACCCAGAAAATCCACCCTCTCCTGGAGATGTCAATCCCTCAGATGGATCCTTTGCACCCATATATGAGGTACGAGCTTCACAGTCCAACATCTCAGTCACAGCTGGGCTATGGAGGCAACGTGGCTCCCTTGGGAGACGCTGGAGGAGAAGAGAGAAAATAAGGCTCTTCCTTGAAACCCCCAAGAAGCTGTAAGGGGCAGAGGAACTCAGCTGGAAAGAACTACCTGTGCCAATGGCTGCCAAGGCATCTTCTTTGCCCAAGCGTACAAATTGGGCCCAGGAGCTCAAATTAAGGTCTTCAAGAAAATGAGAAAAAAAAAAGACAAGAGTCCCACTTTGGTCTAAACAAAAAAGCCCAAGATGATGAAACCCTTGTTAGAAATAATACTTCCCAAAGTCTTGCAGGAGTGATGGCGAGCTGTGATGAACAGAAACCTCAGTTGGCAATGAATCCACCTTGCCAAACTATTCCTGTCTGTATTCTGTTTGTACTATAGCCAGCATAGCAAAACCCTTTCTTGTTTTGCACTTCAGTGCCATGATGACAACATAGTATCATGATTGAATTTTTAATTAATTACTACACACAGTTAGGAGCTTAATGGTAGTTCCTGATTTCTGGAAGGTTTACTTTTAATTATGAGTAGTTAACAGGGTATGGGACTACCGACTGCATCTGAAACAGCTACTCGCACAGAATTTCATGTATTTACTGCCAAAAGACAGAGATCTGAGCCAACTCAGGCATCCAATTTCATTGCTGCATAGCAATTACTTAGCTCAAGTGTAGAAAAACACTAAAGCCATCCCTCTAGTGGGATCTTCCAATGTAGAAAACCTTTGAGGCTCTCTCTACAGTAATTCAAAACTCCCAGGAGAAATACAGAAATATTCCAAAAATAAAGCCTCATTTCAGGACAGGTCTCTCTCCAAAGAGTTTGTTGGTCTCCTGGAGTACTAACAGCACTGTCTGAGAAAGCAAACTTGTGCCAGAAACTCAAAACAGTCAGATAAACCCTGAAGCATCTTCTTCTCTTTCTTAATTTGCTTAAAGCAGAAGCATAGAACAGGTATCTCCCAACAACTGTATCTTCCATATTACACATATGCCCTGGGGTTTCTCTCCTCCAGAACACAGAAATCTTAGGCAAACCTGGATCTCTCCCAGATCCATTCATGCCACAGAATGTGGGAAATTGGCTTTCCTCACACTGTAAAACACCTCTCTGTCTTCATCTAGACATGTGGTGACTGAAAGGCACTCCAAGACCCAGAAAGCCAGGGTAAGAGGTCAGCATGATAAAACAAAAAAAAATGGGGAACTAGAGCTGGAGATTTAACAGTCCATCACAATCCTGGGGTTTCTGCCTTCCCTACAGTGATTGAAAAGTGTAGCTGTAACACCAACATACGTATCTAAGGTAACTTGAGGAGGTCCGTGTCCTAATAGCAGTTAAGTTGTGGCTGCCCAAAGATTGTGTGGACTAGTTGCCTGACTGCCATTGTGGTTTCACTTTTAAGGATAACTGAGCACACTGGGTTAGCAGCTGCTCAGATCTGTAAATAAATACTGTGAATTTGAAATGCTGTGCACTGATTCACCACCTGCATGAATCAGTGCAATGCCAGAGTCTTCCCCCTCTGTTCTCACAGGGCTGTCACGCCTCCAGATAAACCTCCTTTGTCCTGACAAAACCTGAACTAGAGGTTAATAAATTATTTGTCCCTTTTCCCCTCTATTCCAAGTCAGATCTGAAGCAGGTCATCAATCATCATCATAGAAGTGGAACTTTGTATTCTTCCTGCAAAGGAAACAGTTTTCCTTAGGTCCTTCCAGTCTACAGCTCATAAATCAGAAATGCACTGGCTACTTCTCTTTGAAGGAGCTGTTACTTGTGCTGAACAAAACAAAAACCTGCCCCTTGCAAAGTTACCTTCTCAGGGATGGTGTAACTCTTTTTGATAGGCCTAACATTAAACATTGTTTTCTCATACCTTAAATACATAGTGAATGTTCCGTCTATCGGAACACTTGAGAGCAATGAAAGCTACAGTGTCCAGCAGGGTGTTCTGGAGCATGCATGGTCCAAAAACAACTTCTTCAGGGATGTCTTGTGTGGTATGAACAGTAGCCAGTATGTCTGGAAAATGGTGATGCACAAGCTTGTTGTCACTTGTCCAAAGGAATTTAGGCAAAGATGTAAGTTCCATTCTAAACCTGTAAAAAACACAAGAAATCACATTTGGCATAGAGATAGAAGTGGAAGGTGGCATCACTACTTGAAATACAAAGACTTCCAGGAGCTGTAGGTGAATTGTAAGAGTATGCCAGGACATTGCTGGTTACAGAGTTTACAGCTTTATTAACATCCAGTTCAGAAAGAGAAAGACTACTTTGCACTAAACCAAAATCTTAGGTTTGTAAACAAGTGAATTACTCTTCCTGGAATAGGCAGACAGTCCAAGAGTTCAACTGCTGCTCTCTACAGATGGGAGTAAGAAGCTTTGGTAACAATAAGCAAAATTTGCAGTGAGTAGAACTCAGCATATTCTTGTTAAGCATATTCTCAGATATCCTTTTTATTAGTAGTAGTTTGTAGAAGTGTGAACAAAGGTAGAGAAACAGAACAGCAACAAAAAAAAGCATGACTTTTTGAAACAGCTGTGCTTTTTCCACTTAAGTGCAACATCAGTCTAGATTCTGGTTAAGCTGCTACAAAACCAGGAATAATCTGAGTCCTGAGTCTATCCAACCAAAATGCACAACATTTGTGGCAATTCCTGAAAAGAATTATTTTCATCCCGCCTTAAAATATATGTTCTCAGCTGTTGTTGAGAAAATCAAATGACTCTTTGCATAGTGATACTCCTAGCACAACATTAGTAGAGATTGCTGTCTTTAGAGGATGAATTTTCCTGCTCTGAATGTAGAATAATATATTTGTCATCGCAGAGGCAACTTCTGCAATATGAGCAACAACCTGAGAACTCGGTATGCAGCGAGGAGACAGGCTTGAATTATTTGTCATTCTAAGCCTCTCTAGGTTTCTAATAAAGATATTGCCATCTCCAGCTCCCAGCTGGAGGTCATGGAAAACCCCTCATTTACACCATCAAGAGCTGGATCAGGTCCATTAGGCAGAGAAAATTAAAGAGAACAGCAACAAGCCCTGAAGAGGCCTTAGCCTAATAAATACTGAGATAGAAGGGCTGAAGATCTAGTCTAATCTTTCTCACTCTCTGCCAACAGAATTGATTTGTTACTCACTGACTCATGACTTAAACTGAAGTGGTATAAAGTGCTCAGGAGAGTTGCACTGATTTAACTAAATCAATTTCTAAATCAGTGTAGTTAATTCAGTATAATTTATTCCTTGTAGGCAAGGTCTAAGACCCTACCCTAAAAATATGAAAATACATGGTCATACATTCAGTATGTAGTAATCATCAGAAGGATGAAGGCCTAAACCACACAACCAAGGCAAAGAGTGGGATAATATATGTCCTCTATCCAACCTCAAGCATCCCTAAAACTCAGTATGACAAGAAAGTTTGCCTGTTTCTAAGTAACTTGTTAACTTAATCTGTGATCAGACAAAAAATCCCCCAAACATACGTGTGTAAGTGCCAAAATCTCAATGTGCCACCCTGGCAGCTGTGGAAGCACAGAACTCAACTCTTGCATGGAAGGGTCACTTTTGTGAAAAGTCGTGTAAAGGGTGCGCTGGGATTACGCAGCAGATGGGACTGTTACCGTCAGCCTTGAGCCAAAAGGTTTGGACGCTGGGAAGATCCCTCTTTTCCAATCATTTGGCGAATGCACCATCTAGTGTCACATCTCAGCATAACACAGTGTCCCACGACAAAGCGAAGCAGGACATCCCCCGGCCCCTGGTGCTGTCCTTGTGTTGAATCGCCGCAGCTTCTGAGCACCCTGTCAGGCAGGAATGGTTTCTCTCATGAGTGAGTCATTCCCTCTGCCTGCCTCTGCTCAAACAGGAGGTTAGGTGCCTCCACAGGTACTGGGTTTGATAGGGTCTGGTCAGGGTTATGTCAGGTTGGGAGAGTAATTTAAATCTACCGTGTTGGCTTTTTACAGTGCTGGCTGAAGATGTGCTGCTGGTACTTAGAGTGGAGAGTGGGGATACTCTGCAACATCATTAGAAGAAAAAGCGTGAATCTTTTTCTGCAGTCTCCAAAAAGCATGAGAAAGCTCTTCCCTCTGCATCCACAAGATTTCAGCTTCTGTTACTGAGCCAAGTTCATCAGCTGAGGGATAACAACAAGCAAACATGACTGTACTGCTTTCAAAAACGAGCTGCTACCTCTGCAAAGGGATGTGCTGCATCCTGTGGGTTTTCTAACCTGCCCTTGTTCAGGGGTCTCCATTCCAAAGCGGAGATTCATCCAGGGCAGTACTGGAACAAGCCCTGCCTCCTGCACAGGTGAAGGGTGATAGGGGGTTCTCTGGTATCTGCCACCCTTACCACAGAGAGCTGAAATACTGACTTCCTCAAAAGTAAAGACTGAAGCCTGAGATATGACTTGAGAAAAAAAAATTAAACTGATTTACTTTCTCAGCTCTCTGGTGGAGCAAAGGAAACAAAAGGTAAAGGGAGGTAAAAGGACCATGGACAACAGGAGTAAGAGGTGAAGAGGAGGTATCTACAAAAGCTTCACAGGCATCACCGTAATATTACAGCTGGATTGTGCAACCCAGCAGCTGCAGCATGAAAGAGGGTACCCACAGACAACCTAGGTAATGCATTTTTACACTGCAGACTTTTTAAAATTTCTTTTCAAAATGACTTTTCAATGGCTGTTGCTGTTAAAGAAATTCATCAGGCTGTGTGGCACTTTTAAAGAAAGTTTACTAACACAGATTTTACCTTTGTCCCATGAGTCTGAGGATAGTGGTGTCTGGAAAATGCACACAGAGGTGCCTTTTCAGCAAAGCTCAGGTAAGTTTAGCAGTATCCCAAGCCTAAATCCAGTCAAAAACACACTTTACATTACTAAGTATGGGCATGGTATTGCTCAGGGCCCTAGCCAGCTCTGCTTTTCTCAGTCCTGCCTCCACTCACGGCAAACCCAGAGAGAGCCGAGGAATGGCTGTGTGCAAGGTCAGGTCCAACTGCTGCCAGAGGGCAGTGTGCCTACACTGTGGCACCTGCCAGTGCAGAAGGTGGCTGTGTAATAGTCCATGCAAACTCATACCTTGAAACCACCACCAGAGATCTCAGAACTGCTGAAATACAGCAGCAGCACCCACAGCATTCAAAACAGACAGTGGAAATGAGCTAGAAAAAAAAAAAAGAACATGGGTAAGTAGGCCAGAATATAAATCTGAAATCCCCCTCAATTTGGATGTAAGCTTGAACCTCTTCATGTTTTTCATCTGGTTATAATCTAAAGCCAAAACTTCAGCCACAGCCAAGATGCTTGAGAGTTTTTTTAATAAAACCTCCCTTAAGTTTTCAGGAACTTCAGGCTTGGGACTGAATGAGAATTCTACACCAAACCATGAACCCAGTACCTGAGCTCTCGTTTAATTATAAAATCTGGTTTCAATGCAAATCTCACATCTTTGCCAACAGTCTTCATAGTCAAAAGAAATTAATTAAGAACCTACAAATGGAGTCACAATGAGTAATTGAGAAGGCATACTAGAATGCCTGGCATTTTAATTTGACAGGCTGAAGTAGGTGAATCGCTCACATTCTTCCCTGTGAGTGAAGAGAGAAAATACTCATAACAGAGAATTCCCCATGACTTCACCCAGCTGATTACTCTTGTCTTAATGCTATTGATTTCCACATTTTGGCTACCTCCTTTAAGGAGCAATAAATCTGCTGTGCCTTCATTTCTCACGGATTCACTAGCTGTTGTACATATGACTTCATTCACTCTTCTACTGTGTAGCAAGTTTACAGAAGTCTACCGTAAGCTTCATTGTGAAGGTCACATCTTCAGCTCTGTATCATGCAGGCAATGATATGCTTGCCTCAAACTGCCAGTGCTGGGAGTGCCTCTGCTTCCCAGAGACATGATCCTCCTCATACAACATGATCTTTCTATTCTCACTCAGGTTCTGCATAAGCAGTTCCTATCCCTCTGGGATCACCCACAGACATCTCTGAGAGGCTGAAATAAAATGAATATTTATAGTGCTTTAGTAGCACATTAGACTCAGATCACCTGTTAGACGATGGGTACTCTCCATATTCTATCTGTCACAGATGTGAATTCTTCATATGGATGAGTTGAGGGACTTGCTGTTTAATGGACTCTTCATCCCCCAGAGAGTATCTGATACACATATACCATGTCCCTGAGTGATGGATTTTGCATCTTGATTTCTGAGAAGTGTGACAGATCTGTCAAAGAACAAGGACCTATGGGCAGGCAACTCCCTATGGATTATGCAATTGTGGGTGTTCCATTAAAAAGCACATGAAATAGATGGTGCTCACAGCAAACACTCCCAGCCTGCTTGCCTCTAGAGCAGCACACAAATTACTAGTTAACTTTTGGTTTCCAGAGTGTCCTTCCAAACTGGAGCTCTGCAGATAGCCTTCTCCTAGTCTCTCCTCATTTCCTAGCATTTGTATAGCATCCCATTAACTAATCAGGCTTACAACTTCTGCCTTCCTGAAAAATGTTTACATAGCTCCTGCATCTCATGAGAAAAACATGTTTCCAGAGAGGAAAAGAAAGGAATTTTCAGATCCCTGGTTTTCTACTGCATGGCCTTCAGATGTCACTGCAAGCTCTTCTAAGAAATGTCTGGAAGTTGCCAAATGTAGAAAGACCAATTTGAGCAAGGACTCCCCTGCATCCCATTTTCAGAGGACTTGACCTGATTCTCCTTGCCACAGTAACCACATTGAACTGTGGCATCGTTTGGAGCTTCTTAGTGGCCAAAATGGCGCTGGTAGCCCTGCTTAATATTATGATCAACTATGCAAGTATGAAGGAAACCAATTAATCACATTTGCAAGAGGGGAACATTTTCAGCCAGAAGTTATTTAGCTAGTTCAGCTCTTCACAATCAAAACCAGAAGCAGATAATAAAAACTGTTTCTCTAAAATTAGATTTTTAAAAATGTCAATAGCTTCTTCTATTTCACCTTTACTTCCACTTTAACTGTAGATTAATTTGCATATAGGTATATCACTTTCAAAGCAATTACCCTATTTGGAAAAAAAAAGGCACAGAAGTTACTCATAAAAAATAACTGAAAGTATTTGATCCTTGAAAGCATCATCCCACAGTCTTCCCAACCATTTTCATATCTGCTCCAGCCTTTCTCCAGAGCAGGGGTTAATGTAAACACTATAGGTCTACATTTCCCATGTCAACAAAACTGAAAGGAAAAAAAAAAAAGGCAATTAAATACTGGAGCCATCATTTCCTTCACCTTTTAACTGACTCCTTTCTGCTCCAGAGTGTGATGGCATTTTCCCTGAAGCGCATAACCTGTGACTTTGTGCCAGTGCAGTCCTGTGGCCGCTGCCAAAACTGCCTTTGATTTCAACAGCAGGTCTGTCGGCCTGAGGAATCCACGATCAGACGTGCAGTGTCATGCACAATAAACTACAAATAATAAAGGAATTGAGCTGATGCAGACAGAGTGGCTCTGTCTGCAGCATTTATTGTTTTCCATTGTTATGAGGAACTGAGGATTCTTAACATATGAAGGAAATTTCAAAGGAATAAGAGATAGAAAAGTAAGAAAATCTATTCTTGGGTGCAAGGCAGAGCTGATGTGCTTCAGCTTGGGTGCAGGTCACGTCTTTTTGAGCATGAAGTGGTTTCTTTGCACCTTCACTGCTGAAAATCCCACACACATGAAGAAAACCGTACAAAAACACTTGGAGATATAGCTTTGTGCTGCCATTCCCAGCGTGTCTGGGATGAACAAAGCCATCTGGGGGTTTGCTACCCCTCAGACAGACATTATACCCCTAGCAGAGTATGCAAAGGTCTTGGGTTACCTTGGAAAGGAAAGAATTTCTCTGGATTTTAAGAAAAACTACTCATATGTCACTCATTCCTGAGTCTCAAGTTTAGCCACCTGTCCATCTTTGAGATGGACATAAGACAATACACTCC
This sequence comes from Gymnorhina tibicen, assembly GCA_013399875.1. Lineage (NCBI taxonomy): Eukaryota > Metazoa > Chordata > Aves > Passeriformes > Artamidae > Gymnorhina > Gymnorhina tibicen. The sequence continues at coordinate 63,462 of VXAZ01006527.1, forward strand.
GAATTTCTGAGCTTTGACTATGCTCTTTCATCTTCTCATTTTTACTGGTCACAAATTTGGATCCCAACAGTGATTCTGCAGAGAAGCAAGAGGGTAGCTGATCCAAAGAGGTCCCTTTCCTGCCAGAGAGCCACCTCCCATCCATGCATTAAGAACAGCCCAATTAGCACTGATAAAGTAAATGAGAGAATGACAATGAAACCTGGGGAGACTGAAATGTTTTACTTTTTTTTTGCTACAGCTACTTTGCAGGGCTACAGCTGGGGCATATTTTAAATACCTCTCTTCTCAGTTCCTCACAGCTCTTGATGTACTGCTCATCTGACATATCCCCTGGTTCTCCTGGCATGATTCAGTCATGCTTGCCCGACTTGCTTACCTGAGCTAGGCATCTGGGAAGAAGCAGAAGGAAACACAACTATGCATCAAGGAGGAATTTGCTGACTGCAGAGATGAACTGAATCTAAAGAGAGTGGAATAAAATTGGGACTGAACTAGCCTGATGCACGCAAATGGTCTTCCCTTGGCATTCCAGGCTTCCCCATTTTTCATCATACTTTTCTGTACAGCAGTTGCACAACTCTGACCTGACAAGTCCCTAAAAATAGTGAGTAGAAATAGGGAAACTCACTGCCTAGCATCCTCTGGGATGATTAGGAGGCAGCTCGGGGTGAGGAGCTTAGTGCCTATTTTGAGCTTTCAGAAACTGGGCCCTTATGGAGGTTTTATTGTGAATTAGAGACCTCCAAGCTTATGGGGTGCTCACCACTTTTTTACTGTATGGTCATGATATCTTCACGGAGCAGTTCTCCAATTCTTACTATTTTAAGGCTCTGTGGTCTTCATTCTTCCATCATCTGAAATCCCCAGTCCATGCAATGTAAGCTGACAGCTTTTGATGAACCATCATTATATCTTGGCTGGATACCCAGCCTAGTGAATCATGAAACTGCCAAATCTTTTTATTATGAACAATCTCTCAAACTTCAGTGGGAATAATGAAGAAGACAGAGCTAAAATCCCTGCTTGGAAATGAACAAATACCTCAAGCTCCACATTTGCTTTAAACCAGTCTTGTGACATACAGGAACCATTTGGAAGTGGAAATGAAAAGAAAAGCTTTCAGGTTTCTTCCTATTTTCTCTGAGAATAGGAAAGTTGAAGTGGCCTCTCTCCTGATGCATGGTAGCTGCATGTGGTAGGTAGGAAACGAATGGGCTGTCCCACACAGCTGGAAAGCCTGGTTAATACTCCCTTGTTGGGATGTGTGATGCAACAGTATCTGAACAGTTCCACATGAAGCCTTACTTGATTTAGCTGGAGGTTTTCAGCGTGGTGGAACACTGACAACAGGGCCACTGAGGTCTCTGTTCCATCCCTTCCCATGCTCAAATACAAGAAATGCAGTGCAGGCCCTGGGAGAACTCTTGATATTTCAAACTGGACAATAAGCAACAGTAATACCATGTTGCATCCATTGGAAAGGATGAAATATATTTATTTCCTGCAATCCCAGTGGTTCAAATAGACTGTGTCTAGGAATTTGGCTTCATGATGCATAAAATGTCAATATTCCTTTCCAGTTGGGTTGGTCCCAAGGACAGAATGAATGCTTCTGTCTGGCACTGCATCTAATCTAATGGACCCTGTTGGATGGTACTGGGTTGTACAAGTCATTCAGAAATCAGACAATTCACCTGTGGATGAAGAGGAGATGACTACAGCTCCGTAGTCTACTGCCTTTCAAAGACTTTATTTTTGTGTGAAGAGCTGACTCTTCACTGGCTTACAGCTGTTCTATTTAATGAAGCAGTGTGTTTATCCACCACTTCACGCTTGCGGTTTCAAGGCCTAAGACCTAAAAAGCAGGGTTTCTGTAGGATAAAGGAAAAAATCGGGTTTCTGTAGGATAAAAGGAGCATGTTTTAATTCTTCAGCCAGGATTGAGGATTATCAGACTGTAAATGTTATGAATAAGTAATTTCATCTGCTTATACAACTGTACATGCCATACACTGTATGAATACATTTCAGTTCAAAGCTCACAGTATTTCATATTCCAGGCCTGAATTGTGCTGGTGGTTACCTCAGAGACTTGGTCTGCACCTGCTGCTCTGGCATTGTTCACCATTCAGCAATTGACATAATGCCCCAAAACATCACAGGAAGTTTGAATTTTACAGGGGACATCCAGAAAAGAAAAGAAAGCAAATGTTGTTCCATGAGAGGAGGAACAAAGAAGGCAACTATTCATCTGTCACACAGTGTAAGAAAGTTACTCGTCACACAGATGTGTGTACCTACTTTCAGCAAAATCCTTGATTCACATAAACAGCAGCCCTGACCACAGCAATTTGTGCTAACACATTTGTTCTCACATAGATCTGTGCATTCGTTCCTTCACCCAGGCATCCATGCAGACAAAACCACCATTCCCTGTATGCAGCCACAGAAAATGGAGAAACAACAGCAAACCAGCAACATGATCCAAACACAAACAGCATGAATCAAGCACAGACTGAACCAAACACAACAGACTGAACCAAACACAAACAGAAACGTGTAACTTCTGAAAAGAGTCATAAATATTTGTCTTCTCTCTTCAAACAATTCACATTGATGTCTCTTTTTCAGAAATTTAAAAAATTACATTATCTGGTTGAATTTAAAGATATATTAAGTTATGCTCCTATTTAAGAGTTCTGCTATTGATTTTGGCAGCTTTAAAAAAAAAAAGTAGTATCTGTTCAAATGTTTCTTTCTGACAGAAAAGCATCTACACAAGGTATGTAAGCATATACATAAAGACAGAAGCACATATATTCACATACATGCATTCACAACTATACATATAGCCATACATACACCTGGTTCTTTTTTTGTGATTTTGCATGTTCATCATTTGTATTTTAAAAGAAACATTTTTAAACAAAGATCAGTTACTTTCACATGGCTGATGCTGGAGATGTCTTCAACAGTACTAAGTGGCATTAACTTACATTAATCTTATTTACATTAGTGCTAAACTTACTACATGATGTCAACTCCAATAAGAGCAAGTGACAGAGCTGAAGCACACTACGCAAGGTGAAATTGTGGGAAGCAACATAAATAAGTTATTTTACATTACAATGAAACCAAGAAACCTTTTAATTGAAAGTGATTTTGTAAACTAAATTGTCTTACCGAAAGTAATTTGTTTTCCAACAAAATACTTTGTTCTTTGACCTGGTGTTTATCAATAGCAATTGCAGGTAACATAAGAATGAAGGAAAATTATATTAACAGAATCACAACATTACAGACACGGAAATATCCATCTGTAAATAGTAGGATTTAGCCAAGTAATTTCTTTTGCAAAATCTTTGATACAATCTGTAATTCTTACACATAATTTATTTTTGTACTTTCTCATCTAGTTATATTAAGTTCAGCTAACAGAATCTAAATATTTTGACTTCACATTCATATTTCTATGGGTATAAAACTGTTTTTTTCTATAAAATGATATCCCTATAGAGTTCCATAAGGCAGCTCTACTTTTCTTTGAAATACTGGAAAATGCTTAAATGCAAAAAAAAAAAAAAATTGCATTCTCAAAGAACAGCTTATGCTTTGGTGTAGTTTTATACATTAAAAGACATCACTTTAATCACCCTATTGCCCAGAGAAATTCCTCTATTCCTCTTTCTAGTACCAGTTATACTTAATAAATGGTAAAAAAAGCTGTCAAGTGCTACATTTTGCATCTTTAAAAGCCAAAAATAAGGGAAAACTCCTGAGACATAATTTATTATTAAATTCTGAATTTCATGCGTAAGTGCAACTGCTTTTCATTTAAAAGCAACTATACTGAAAATACAAAACTATTAAAAAATCTTATCTTCCATCAAGTTTCTATTGACATTTCATTCAACTAGTAGCTGTCAGATCTCAGAACAAAGTCATTAAAATGCTTCAAATATTTTCGGTGGATTAGGTGAATTCCTACAGAAACCTTTTCATGTAAAGATTTGCAAATTTAAAGATCAATGTGATATTTTAAAGTGACAGCAATAGCACCTCCTAACTTAAGTAAGAAATTTCTACTATATGGATATCCATGATATAATATACACAAACAGAGAATAACAATGTGAGCTATTCCAAACAAAGTTCATCAATTTCTTAAAAGCAATTAGACCCTAAGCAAGTACCTAAAACAGCCACGATGCTCTGATCACCTGTCGAAGTTGGAAGGATGAGGAGAGCTGTAACCAATAAAAAGAGCAACTGATGCTCGAGAGTTCTCGGCGAGAGAAGAAGAGCCGGGAGGGAGGACAAGGGCTACTGCTGGCGGGGCTGCCGAGAGGGACCCGCCTCCCCCTCCGCCTCGGCATCGCCCCCGGCAGCCCTGGCTCGGCACCCGCCGCTCGGGGCCCCTCGCTGCCGCACCGAAGCGGGCGGTGGCAAGGCCAGGGTTAGGCACAAGTCAGCAAGGGACACCTCCGTGCCCTCACCTGCTCCCGGCCACTCCCGGCCCCGGGGCAGGTTCCGGCCCCGGTCCCGGCGGGTCCCGGCCGTGCGGCAGCGCCCGGGCGGCTCGGGGACCCCCGCGCAGGCCCCGGCCCGGCTCGGCCCGGCCC